>OMOT01001022.1:22141-53869 GCA_900312575.1 Acanthochaenus luetkenii
GTAAGTGGATGGCTCTGTTCCAACCGTACTGACACCTCCTGACGGAAACCAAGGGTTACCTCGTCGACTCCCATCATCACTGGTTTAGAGGCCCGTATGCATCAGTGCTGGCCTGGCTTAAACAACGTAACTGCACGCCAACATAAACATAATGCATACATTACGTCAATGTTTCACTATTATCGGATGACCTCTGAGTTTGCTGCAAAACAGGAGGCAATTTACTCTGGAATTGTTTGCTTTCCGGATGAGTAAGAATTACGGGCATGGTGGATTCAAATTGGATTAAGATCACAGATGCTGTTGGTAATAATTACAATTATAGGACCTCCTGAAGAAAAATGAATCCAGTTCAGAAAGGGTAGGGTGTCATTAGCGATAAAAAAGTACAGCATGTAGTATGTAACCTAGAGTACCTGTGACCTGATATAACCTTACCTCAGTGGGTAGGTGCAGGATGTTGAGGGACTTCCTCCCCCATGGGAAAACAACACGCTAATAGTAGTGCATCACCATGGCAACAGCGGGCCTTATTATGATTAGATCTGTCCCTAAAAGCACAAGAGGCTCCTCTCTACATGCAGTACATCGGCCCATCGGGGCTGTTCTCTCTCTTTTTCCCTGAGATTACAGGATGGATGGAGTGCTGCTCCACGGTTGTGCCATTTCCCCCCTTTTTTCTCCCCCAGGAGCCTTGGGCAAGTTTAACCGTGATTTACACAGACAAAGACAAAGGCTGAATCTTGAACCAAAACAAAAGCTTTGAGGGATTTTCACAGAGGAGGATATCTACACAATTATTCTCAGACAGACCACCTCTGTCATGCTCGAAAAACAACAGACAAAAACAATGGGGCTCATAATTGTGTATCATTAAAGAGATCCACGAGGGTTTGAAGTAGTATGAAGCTTTCCACTTATGATTTCAGGCAAACATGAATCATCTCTCTATGTAGACCTATTAGTTTACAATACTGTATTCCTCTGAGGGTTTAGGTAAAGTGGTATATCTAAAACCACTGTAGTGGCTATTACATCGGGTTTTCTGTGATTAAGATGAGAGAAGGTATACTTCAAGAATTCATAGTTCAACGTTATAAAAGACAGGTACAGATTCCAACAAGACTGCATAATCATAATAAGCATTCCAAGAATCATAACCTCTGCCAACAAAGCTGGAAGGAGGTTATGTTTTCATATCTCAAACAGATTTGGATGGAATTTGGTGGACAGATCGTCCTTGGCCCATGGGTCGGTTGATTGGATTTTGGTGGTGATCCATATCTAGGATTTCTGCTATTAGACATTTGTAGTTTTTTTTAGCCATAAATATCATGCTGCGTTCTTTTGTTGGTGGGAAAGTCCGACATCCAAACTGTCATGGAGGCTGCAGCTTTGCAAGTTGGACAATTGTTCTTCTAGTTCTTAATATATGAACCTTGACCTCTGTTCCTTTCCCTTCACAATGCAGGACACTAACATTGAGTTAGCCTGGGAACGTTCTTTGCATTGCAATTAATAGTCAAACAAATCAAAATAATGATACGTGGGTATCGCTTTGGATAAAAGCGTCTGCTAAATGCTGTAATGTAATGTAATATCTCGTTAATACATACATCAGTGGTGACCAGACTGTTGCATGCCGAGTTTTGCAAATACGTTTAAACTGTGTATAAATGACCTCTACCAATATCTACCATGAGAGGATAGGATCAGCTTAGAATTGCCTCAAGTTTTGGTTCGATCATTACAGATTTGAATGAAGTTTAAGATTCACCCCCAAAGACAATCCTCTAAAACTTGTAGGACGTGTCTCACCTAATTCCAAATGTCCTATTGGAGACACTTTGACTCGCATCATGGAAAACTAACTTGAAAGTTTATGGAAATCATGAAAATTGAATTACAAAGCCTAATAATATATGCCTTTATCAATATCTGTCAGTTCAATAGGTTGAATAAATTGTAACATATAGTATACACAACTTTTGCAGAGCAAGCACAGACCGGCAGGCCATAACATAGGACAGCAGGTTTATTTGAAGACTTCATAGCAATAATATACAGGCATGGAGCGTACCAAAAAAATGAAAAGAGACACTTCAAGATTCTGTTTTTCTTTCTCTCTGTCAGTATCATGGGTATTTGTGATGATTTTCTGTAAAGGTGCTATGATTGATTACGAGGCTACCCAGTTAGCATGCATTTGAACTGACTCCCTGACCTCAAACTGACATTCTGAGCACGAATGAGCAACAACATATCCATAGTCCTCGGACCACAAATGCCAAAACTAGGATGGAATAACTGCTGGAAGTCACACACTGTATAGACTGTCACCATTACAAGCCTATGTGTGTATCCCATTTGAATGTGTACCGCCCTCCCTCCACATACACTGCAGACTCTTAAAGAACCCTCTCTATTGTTGTTTGACTGTCTGGAGTTTGATTCCTCTGGGGCCATTTTGTGACAACGCAGCCCCAGATGTGTTGTGGTGTACACTGGGGGAAAGGGAAACAGACAGGCCTGTTCAGGGGAAACCCCTTAAGAGGGCAGCTAGCATCTGCTGGAGCCACAGAGAGGGAGGTTGTCATACAAGTGCTGGAGCCGAACACACGTTCAACCTCTGGCAGCTGTGAGCAATATGAGATCATTACCATTATTACGTAATTAAACGCTAAATGGATGGAAATACTCACCTAATCTATTCAGAGGGGACATTAATTATGCTCAGCTTTTAGGGATCCCACCACATTTTGTCGCAGTTAATTTTCTGATGGGTCTGTGTCCGAAACGTAAAAAGAAAGAAGATCATTAAAAGCATGGAACGTCCCCTCTAAAGGGGACTTGTAGAGTAATCTGTCCTTTGGTGAGGCGGATCTACATATCGTGTTTTGTTGGATGGATTCAATCAGTGCCCTCCCATATGAGGACGCTGCCTCTATCAGCTCTCACTGATGCTCACGGTGTGTTCAGGAGATTTGAAGACTGCATACGTCATTTAAAACACATGTTCTTGTTTACTCGAATTATGCAGAACTCCAAGAAAACAGACGCTGGAACAAATATATGTTGTGCACATTAATGAGCAAATGACCAGTGACCTGCGCAACACATTCTTCTGACACCAGGGCCACATTTTGTTCATTTGTATTACAGTACTTGTCCTTCCAAACAAGACTGAGAAACAAAGATTATTGTCATCATCACCAATAAGCATCGGCGGCGCCTGACTGTAGTACTGAGATGATTCGGTCTGTCACCAGGTTTTAGTTCCAGAAAGACCGGTGCTTGTCGTGGTACACCAGTAGATGACCCGGAAAAAATGGCCATCCCTCTTCAATGAGATCAAGGGCTATAGAATCCTGATGGGAAATCTTTAAGGGATGTCTGATGCCCCATTTCCTGCCGTCTGTCCATAAACATGACCTAGATTCTCATCTCGGAAGGAATATAAGGAGGCCCATGGCAAGTACTACTCTTGACAAAAGGGGATACATGTAAAGCAGGGTCGAACACTGTGCATGGGAAGCTACATAAACTAACTGCACTGTGACAAGATTTATAGCTGATGATATTTTCATTATATTAAACCAAGGAGGACTATATGATTTACCTAACTGTAAACATACAATTAGTTTTACTCAAAGGAACCCCTTTCTTTTGAGAGTCTATTTTCTATTTCTGATCATTAATACGTCACAGTGAAGGGAAGGGAACTCAAAAAAGAGAAATTCAGGTATCAGATTGAGGTAAATAAAGAAGTGCCAAGTAGATCCAACAGCAATGGAGCAGCAAAATGAATTGACACTGATATCAGAGGTGGGAAACTGTGATGCAGTCGGTTTTATGGAGGTTTTGACGAGCGTGGGGAGTGACAGTTGGGTTAATTGATTAATTATGTTGAGCTTGTGAAGGTGAAGACTGAGTTTGAGAACAAGGACACTTTAGACAGAATTAACACTTTAGATAGAACTGAGGACGAGAACAAAGAGACACCAGTGACAAAGCTGGATCATTCTCTATGTCACCATCAACAAACTTCTTACAGGACTCAGGACAGAACAGATGAAGCCTAGACAATGTCATTGTTTTGTGAGGAAGTGATTAAGACGCTCTCTGCTGAGATTGACGCGGTGACCACTGCGACAGGAAGCCACTCTGCCAACGGGAGTTCACCGGGTCAGTGTCAGAGCTCCCACAACCGTCCCTTTGTCCGATGACCACAAGATAGAAAACAGGCCACACTAGAGAGCTAACTAAATTAACCCAAGCCATTTTAAACTGGCTATTAAGAGCTGCTGAATTGGTGATTGTGAGGGGGACTAGATTTGGGAGGCTGAGGGACAGAGACTGAGGCATCTGGACTGCATTAAGACAACAGGCCGAGAGGGTCAGATTCACAAGGAGATTCGTTAGGCAAGCTGTGAGCCTGCTGTTTGTATCGGTAACTTCTGCGGCTCCATCTTGTTAGCAGGATATTGTCTCCACTGCACCATGCTGATGATGAGAATGCTGCCAATTCTGAATACAGATTGAGTAAACAGAGGTTGGGAAGTTAGTGCCACAAGATTAGGGGTAAAGATCTGCATACAAATGCTGAGGAAATCACACAGCTTATCCTTAAAAAAGACAAAAGTATGCATGCTGGGTATTCACACAGCAGGGGTGTGCAATAACGGGTTTTGTGGGGAGAGAGACAGAATGCAATTTAACTGCTCACATTTAAATAGAGCGTTATTTTACAAACATCTGTAAACGCTGCAGTTTACAAACAAGCTTACACCTCTGTATCCTTTTCTCACGAGGGGAAGGAATGTTGCTGGTCAGGGAGCAGCACAGAGCTGACCCCAGTTCAACCACAATAATGTGAACCGCTGGTTCGTCAGGAACCCACGGCGACCCTCTCCTCTGGTGTGAACAGGGCTGGAGCATCAGAGACACGTCCTGACCTCATGTAGACGGTCTCCATGGTCTAAGTGTACAGCAGGACTCTGACCTGACTAGCGTGACTCCGTGCTGTGTTTTTAGGAGCAGGATGTCCTCGCAACACCTTGAAAATGAGTGTGCGGGAGCCATGTGAGTGTTTTTACAGGGTCTGTTGGGTTTGATTCATGGCCCACTCTCCTGTGGACTGGACAGAGTGAGTCTCATGAACACGGGCACTATCGAGATCAATGGTCTGTCTTTTCATGATGGATTGAAAGAGATAAGAAAGATGGACACAGGTCAGTACATACAGTACAGATATTACAGCATCGTAAAATCACCACCTGTTGTACTGACTGCTGTGTGATTAAAATCACAAGTCAATCACATATTATTACTACTTGATATAGTAGGTTATATATCTATAAAACATGCTTATATTGTGCAGCTATTTCAGTCCACTCATGGACCTTCTGCCTTTCTTTGACCTGTGGTCTAGTGGAGCATGTCCAAGAATCCTACAGCCAGAGATCACCTATTGCAATACAGCCCGCAAGCATTCACACCATGTAACGCTGTTGTTCAGCTATGTGGCACCAACACAGTATTCGAAGAGCTGTTATCTCACTTGACACAACTGTCATTCTGAATTACTTGAGTGTGGTTGATTCGACTGATCTAGACATGGCAGCTTTCAGATTAATTACGCTTTACACTCGGTGTGGCTCTTGTCATGGCCCCTAAACAAAAGTATAGCGTGACTGTCCACATGCATGGTGTGTAACAGAGGGTTGAATAGATCAACAGGCATAAACCTCTTATAGGTGTGCTTTTAACCAGTGCTGGAACACACTAAGCCATACGGAATGGTCCGCATTAAGGCCTGGAACAAAAGCGGAGAGAAAAGCAGATGCAGCCTCTACTCCCCGAACCCATGATTCACCCTGATAGGCGCATAATGAGAACCAGACGAGTGTTCACACCATAACACATACAAATCCCCATTCATTATTCATGGGAGATTACCCTCTTCATTAAGGCAGAGGCAGGGACCAAGGGACCGAGAGAGAGAGAGAGAGAGAGAGAGAGAGAGAAGGGGAAGTCTGTCTAGGAAGATGTCGCCGGATGAGAAGGAGCCTGGGAGGGTCTGGCCTGCCTACTCCACTGAGGTTAAGGCGTGCAAGCCATCAAGTTAACTGGCATCCAAATAGGACAGAGAGGGCTGGAAACCATAAGGAGTTCAGGCAGTTTCTACTGTACAAAGTTCAGGTCCCTGAGTCCCGCAGCTCTGCATTCTGCTTTGATACAGTAAACACAATGTGACAAAGCCCTGCTGCGGGAGGCTGGAAAATGTCAATGTAGCAGAACTGACATTTCCACGCCAAGACAAGGCCACCGCTAACCTTCGCCGTCCTGATGAAAACAACAGGAACTAAGTACAGATGCTGTTTCCTTACCAACAGAATAGATTCTCACTACCGGCCACTATAACATCAACGTCTTCCCCAGGTCTGTCAGGGTCATTCGTCTTATTAGATATCACTATTACACTGCTCAGCTGGTAAACTGAAAGCGACCGTGCGCACGTCACCGTGTCAAGAAAGACAGGCCATTAGGTTCCTCTTTACGTTTTTACAGCGTAACTGCGTCTGTAATAAAAGTTGGGTTATTTCCTGATTGACCCTTCACGGAAACGTGGGAGCTTATCAATGTGGTAAAAGTTTCAGCAATATAACTGTTATGGCGCTGTGCAAAACAAGTTCATGATGGAGGATGAGCCTAGTTATCTCCTTTGACATTACTAAAATAGAGACACAAGAAAGAAAAGAGAGCCTTCCTTGGCCTCGGCTGTAGCGACTGTATAACATATAGTCTAGGCAACACTCTGACATGTGGCTTTGACATGTTTTATGGCGGTGTTCAACATTGGCAACGAGCCCTAAAAGCAAATCTCTCCGTCAGAACAAGGAGAAGTGTGAATGTGAAGGGTCTTTTCAGTGAGAGATTGATGGTTGTGTGCTGTTGTGAAACGCTCCACCAGGGCCGAGGGCTTTGTTGAGCCTGGCAGGTGAGAGAGATTACCTGTTGGTGTAAAGGTCCTACGTGAGGGAAGCTGCAAGCCCAGACAGGCAAGATGACTGACCTATTTGAAAGCTCGCCTGGTTCAAAATTACCCCTATGCTCATTTTCTTCATCACAAAACAGAGATGCTAAGAGCACATCGAAATGAAAATAAGAGAATGTTTAAATCAAGTCATATAAAATGTTTTGCAACAACATTTGGTTAATTGCATGGCAGATCATAAAATCACAACTGGCACCCCAACGGCCATATCAGCTATCCATAGAACAGAGCATGATAGATTGTGTTGCACAGCAATCAAACACTACGAAAGGCTAATTTAACAACATCCCCAACACATTTGAAGGCTGACATATGATTAGGATTATTTGGCTATGTTGCTAAGCATGTTAGACTCAAGTGAGCTTAAATGAATGCTTTACCCTAAATCAACCCAATTATATTTGGATTAAAATAGCATATTGCATCCCATTTTTTTAAAATCAAAAAAATATAATCCATGGATTTTTCAAGATTTTGATCCCAGCTCTGCCAAATCAAGTCAACAGCTCCAGTAACTCCAATTCCCAAGATGCACCGTTCCGCCCCTCCCTTTGGAAAGGGATAGGTTTGTGTAGAGAGGCTAACGTTAAACACGTTAGCTAGCTAGAGTTAACATTACTTACTTCTCTGAAAGTTGCCCTCCCGGTCCCTGTGGTTTGGGCTGCTTCTTCCAATTAGGCTTCGGCAACAAGAAAAATGTTTTTAGGACATTTGTGTCCAAAAAAGCGTTGAGGCTGGGGTGCTACGATGCAGGGGTCCGGACCGGCCAACACTTTGGCTAATAGCCACTGACCAGTCCCCCATTCCTGGCAGAAAATACTGTCGTCCTCCCTCTCGTCTCCTGGCATGTCCCAACATGTAACATCGATTTAGGGTAAAGCATCCCTTTAAAGACTATGTGATTATGTAAGCAAACAGCATTACCTCCCAGTGCTTGTGGGACTGTGTCAGATTGTCCTCAGTAAGTTGCAGCACAATGAGCCTGTTCATTTTGTAATTATGTTTGACCTGTAGGTACTTGACAGAGCCACCCTGATGGAACTGCCATTCACGGTATGGATTTAGTTGGATTTGCAATCATTATGGTCTAGACAGCCTAAATCTTTTTATCTCTTCTTTTCCTGTGGCCAGAGTTAATGAAGGGGAACACCTTTGTGAATTGTGTCATTAGGCCAACAGGCGGGATCTTACAACACCAACAAAAATGATGAAATCCAGATACACAGTACTCAATAAATGTAAATAATTGTGAAGAAAACAGCTACTGTCTCCGTTGAACTATTCATATATAATGTATTTATTATTCTGTAATATCTAAGGATCAACACCATCATGCAGTTATGCAAATGCTGGCCAACTGGGAACACAGTTACCCCACAGTGCCAGGACTAAGAAAGACTGCTGTCCATGTGAAGGATCTCTGCAGGAGACCCAGGCCCCTCCAAAGCTCTCATCACACTGGATTGGTAGGACTACCTCAAGCTGCACTTTATGTATAGGTGAATAACAGCCCTATAGGTGAATAACAGCTATAGGTGAATAACAGCTATAGGTGAATAACAGCCATATAGGTGAATAACAGCCCTATAGGTGAATAACAGCCCTATAGGTGAATAACAGCCCTATAGGTGAATAACAGCTATAGGTGAATAACAGCTATAGGTGAATAACAGCCCTATAGGTGAATAACAGCCCTATAGGTGAATAACAGCCCTATAGGTGAATAACAGCCCTATAGGTGAATAACAGCCCTATAGGTGAATAACAGCCCTATAGGTGAATAACAGCCCTATAGGTGAATAACAGCCCTATAGGTGAATAACAGCTATAGGTGAATAACAGCCCTATAGGTGAATAACAGCCCTATAGGTGAATAACAGCCCTATAGGTGAATAACAGCCCTATAGGTGAATAACAGCCCTATAGGTGAATAACAGCCCTATAGGTGAATAACAGCCCTATAGGTGAATAACAGCCCTATGAGTCTGCTACCTCGCACTCAACTAAGTGAACCATGTGCACACGTAGGCCAGTGGAGAGGGCACAGTGTCAGGATAAACACAGTGGCCTCTCGCTTTGTTTCTGCAACACAGCCCATACAGGAGGGAAGACAAACACACAACCGCTACAAAACATCTGACAATTCTATACTCAAGAAGTTGACGACACTTACTGTAGGAGAAGGTGAGGCGCGGAGTGACATCGTTTTCAGTGGCAGCTGTATGAACGAAGCCAACCAGTAGGACAGTGTAGGCTGGGAGACAGAGCCAGGCCATACTTATTGTCCAAAAGGCTCCTCGGGACCGCAGGCCAACTTGCAGTGTTTGCCTTTCAGGGTTTGGGGGAATTCATGAAGAGCCTCTTTTTTCCTCCCCGTGTTTATTTTCTCTCCCTCTCTTCCTGCACGTCTGGGCTCCTTGAATGGACGACCTGTGCACTGTTGCGAGAGTGAAGTGAGGGCGCTCCTTCGTGGGCTGCAGACGACGCTGGGTTTGGAATGATGACCTGCGACCTCAGAACGAGCCTCCTATGACAGACGGCCTCGTCCAATCCGCCTTCATGTATACACGACGCCGCGGGGTCTCAGCTGGGATCTGCAAAGACCCACAAAAGAACATTGAGTCAGATTAGTGCACTGTATAAGCAAGCTTGCAGGGTTCCTCTCCTTGGAAAATGGCCTGTAAAAACATGAACGTATAATACCCAGTGCAGTATTGACAGAGAAGCCATAGCCACACGGTTCAAGTGCTTCTGCAGTGCTGATAAGTGCACTAGGTGAAAACAAATGTAGGTCTACTATTTCTTTCTTAGTAATTGACCAAATTGGTCGAGAGCAGTCTTCATCTTGATCAAAACAAAAAAGATAATCTTACCAGGAAAATCACAACACAAAACCAAAAAGCTGCTTTCTCTGTCTGTGGGACTCCAGATGACCTGTTCACTACACATGACATATCTGAGGTGGCACGGATCTGCTTTCAGTTTCTATTTAGAGGGGTGAACAAGCGATATCACTGTAGTGATCATTAACAGAATGAACTTTGCTGCAGGGCGACTGTGCGCAATATAAGTCAGGTTAATTTGATAGTGTCAGCTCCTGGCAAAACAACCTTAAGCAACCCAAAGTTGTAATCTCCATATCTGAACTGCATGTGCCTGCTCTATTGTGTAAGGCACTGGAATTCAAAGAAAGTATCTATTCCTTGGAAACTTTACTTAATGCACAATGAAAATGTGTGTCCCCCAGATAACAGCCTTGACCTGACGTTTTGTGCAAGAAATAGTTTGCATGTATTATAACTAGTCATACTGTGAACCGTTTTGGTTTCCACAGGTCACAGAAGGCTTTTGGTCCTGGCTGGTTTCAGTCATGAGCTTTGTGGTGAGGACTTTATGGAGATACAAGGGCCCAACGCTGAAGGAACTCTGTTAAATGTTTGCATAGGCCTACTGCTTCAGTACTTCTCAAATCAATATGAATCAGTGATATTTCATTTGAGTTGTCCTTGCCATTTCATAGTTGACACTGGCTAACTCCTTTGTCCACAACTCAGACAATAATAAATGCAGAAATATTAGAACAAAACCACAAGACAACTATTATCCCGATAATGGACTTGTAATGTGTACTGATGTTGATGTATTTATTGAACCATTATGTTACCAGGTTCTCTCATTGAGATACAATCTCTTTTTCAATTGAGACCCGTCTGGACTGATGTACTGAACGTAGTGAGAGGCTAAGGGTAATTTGATACAGACATCCCAGATACATCTGCAAACACTGATGTGTTTCAATTACAGCTGCCACAGGGAGTAGCTGTTTAAATGCAACCAAGAGGGGGATTCAGTTTCATGTGAGCTATGGCAATCAATGGCAAAATGTAGCGAGTGAAGCTATTTCTGGTTTCCATCAAGGGGCTTGTGACTCTGGTGAGCATTCTGACGCAGACGTCCCCAAATCTGAGCTGGGTAGATGACATTTGGAAGAGCGGGAATGCCGCGATAAAGGCCAGAGAACGAGAGACAAAAGGGGTTATTTCTACTTCTTGAGATTCTCACAGGGGATTTAGTGAAAGACATGCTAACTGTTCTGTCACTGCGGTCTCCCAAAGGAGATTGTCAAGAAAAAAAAGTGTAGCAAAGAACCAATTAAGTTATTTTCTCCTGAGTCTCCCATAGGATCTGTATTTCTGTTTATTGTTTCCTTAAAATGCTCTCAAAATCAAAAAGTCTTTCATTGCAGGGGAGCTGAGATATCAACATCAATCACACCTTCACCACCCGTTTACAAAATCAAGGACGTCTGTACACTAGATAATTCATAGCTGTGGCGCTGACTGTATGTTTCTTTATGATCTCTATGACAAAAGACCAGGCTAATGACCAGGTTATAACAGGCGTATGCTCGAAAGATCACACTTTCGAGCACCAGCAAACTGAACAACATGTAAAACAGGCATGGCCATGGTTAGGTGCCCCACCAGCAGGGAGGGCAGACATGTGCACCATTAGTCTCCTTTGTGTGGAACAATTTGGAGTGAGACACCACTTGACCAACAAGCAGTGGAGCTAGCATCAATTTTAGGTTGGTGTGACAAGACAGAAAAAGAGACCCGCATGCATTAAGCTGAAGCCGTCTCAGATACGGAGAGGGAGCTCGAGAACAAGGGCCCCTCTGACTGCATAGAAATCTATATGCAACTCTGCACTCCGCTGCTCTCTCCTGCCTGATGCATGAACAGCGTACTGAATCATCCCTTTCACTCACTACCGAGCCTGACAGACCCGAATAGTTTGTTCTGGCTATGGATGATGCCAATGGCCATGTATCTGTAAGAATCCTCTCTTATACGAAGATCCTTTTATGCCCCCTTTCACATATCAGCCTTATTCATGGACTCATTGTTTACGTCAATCTTTAAGAGCTTTCACCGTAGCATATTGGTTTCAAATTGACGTGTCTTCAGCTTTTGGGTGGGAGGGAAAAACTGATGCTCACCAGTCTATCATCCACGTGAGCGATAGTAACAGTTCTTGCCATCCATGCAGTGAAAATAATGAACAGGGGAGGGAGAGTCGCTTAAATCAAGCAGTCACTGCTCACTCTCTTAGTCTTAGTCACGTGTATCAAGCTCAACTGGGAAGAAGGAGAGAGCACGAGAGAAGAACTGATTCATTAACACACATGGCTGAGATAAGACTGAAAAAAAACACCCGTAACTAGGCAACTCCGTGAAGATGAGGGTATATTTCTTGCTACCTTCACAATAATTTGTTTAATGAGTTAATGGAATCTGCTTGACAGAATGAAACCTGAATGAAATCTAAACTTTCACATAAAAAGTTTGCAACATTTCATATATTGAATCAACCTTTTGAATATCATCTTTCCCACACAAGTATTCAAAATACTTCACAGAGGAGTCTGACACAAAAGAGGAAGTAAGTTTTATATTTAACCAGACAGGGAAATTCCAAGTCCTCTTTGCCAGTCATATCCTGTAATATAGCTCCTAGTATAAAACCATCACCATATATCACTGAATGGCAAAGCCTGCCCAATGACAGCACTACTTATAAGACTCTGAGAGTAATATAAATAGCAGCGCTGCTTGTGCTGCTGAAACAGGTGGCACGACCATTAGGATTTGCCATTCGAGTAGAGAGGGCGGGGTCAAGGCTCCCTGGATTCCACACACAGCCTGTTGACTGGAAAAAGTGTTGATTGATAAATAAGGCCTCTTGGCAAGTCTGTCGTCTTAGAAAGCCACCTGTAAACACACACTGGCCACCTCCGTCACACCACCTGGGCAACCCGGGTCACACGCTCCCAGATGTGGCCTTCGCCCTGTGGTCGACACCTTCCCCCCTCCCCACTCGGCATCTCCACGCCGCTGAAGGACCCTCAGATGTGTGATGGAGCAGATGTGAGATGTGGAGGATGTCGTCTGTCAGGAGGGGCTTTAATGGTCGAGCAGGCCAGCACATACTGTATGGACAGAGTGGCTGATTCACCAGGCAGTGTTGACACAGTCCTACAACGGCCCCCGCTCCGGTTATTTCACAACCACTCACCCTCATCCAAAGATACCTATCTGTGAGTAAGACAAGAGACGTGGAAGCACTTTCGTGCCAAAGCTTAAGTACCGGGGACAAACTGAATTTCAACAGAGAGAGGGATATTCTCACATAGACTTTTAGATACTGCTCCCATTACACTAACGCAGTGTGTCGTTCCTGTTAGAGTGATTCTCCAGGTCTCCATGTGAGTGGAAATCCTGCAACCTGTAATTGTGATTAGGTGACTGTGGAGTCTGGAGAAGAAAAAAAACCCTCTCCTGTCTTCCCTGCTTGACCCATTTTAAGTTCAGTCCCCAGACCCAGCTAAGAGTAATTAATGGCTCATTCATCCCTGAGTGAACCATACAGCAGTAATTATGACCATATGCTTTTCCAAATACTTTTAATTGCCTAATTAAAATCATATTAAACTATTGAACATTTTGAACTTAAGGTTATGGGGAGTTAAGTTCATGGAGCTTCCTTTACCAATGGGGCTTCTGTCAGAGGTTGTGCGGACTTCATAAAATATCTCAAATTTGAAGCTATCAGTCACCGAGAACATATTGATAGATTACTGTAATATATGGCTGTGAAAGTGGATGAGAATATTTCATCACCTCTGTCTTTGAAACCCATACAAGTGCCTAAATCAACCAGCTCTCAGAAGTGAAAATATTATAAATTATATTCCATTTAATTCCATTTCCCCTCTGCGCACATTTCCATAACAGATGTGGAGCCAGCAGAAGCAGCTCGCTGATTAAATGTAAAGTAGCTGTGCTGGGTCAGTCAGCCAGGCCTGCTATCACTATCAGGGCCAACGTGGGTGAAAGGAGGCCAGCAGGGGAGAACGGAGATAATAAGTGAAAACATTGCTGCTCATCTCTGTAACATCCTACTGAAATGTATTTACTGGTACTTGTATGGACATGGACATCACTTCAGAGTAATTAATGACACAAGACAATTGGAGTTTCGATGAGATCTTTACTTCTGTGTGAGAGTGATTTGCCTCTCCTGCCTTTCTCCCCCTTTTTTCCTCGGGCCAAATCCCCCTGTCAAAACACATCAGACATGGCATAAACCTGGATTAAAGCCTTTTTTCATGTGTTGTCATGAATAAACTTTCACAACACGGTAAATGCTGAGGGATTGGGAGGAAATTGGCAAAAGTTTGCACCTCTTGCTGTACTCTCAGATAGTTCTGAACAAATCCAGTGTAAGCTGATCCACTTTTGGGAAGCAGCCTACCCTGTTGATCTCGCTGAAGTGGCCTATTTCTTTTCTACAGTCTGTTTCCTTCTTGTCACACCCTACATTGTGGAAAGGAACACCTACACCTGAAAAACCTGAGGACTAAACGCCTGCTTCAGGAAATGTAACAAAGCACCTCATATACTTTTGGTATAATTATACAGTCAATGTTCTGCATAGTGTAAGAACGGTGCTGTAGGTTTACATGGGAATACTCTATCATATAGTACAGACAACACTTTGAGAGTATTCATCATGTTCTGCTTTGATACACACATCAAACCATCTATATTAACTTGGCATCTCTTTTGCACAAACCATTTATCAATTATCTCAAAGCTTAAAAATCCTTCTTTAACTTTTCTCCTCTCCTTCATCTATTTATATCTCCCCTTCCTCAAAATTTTTAACTATCATAGATTATGCACTATGGCTTGTATTCAGAGTTGAGATAAGCTCATGTAGTGGTCCAGGGGCGTGTGTACGGGGTGGTAATCTGATTGGCCACCCCACCACCACCATAGAACTACAACGGATAGAACAGTCTTTCCCATTCAAATCAACCTGTGTTCCAAGAAACATGCACAGGGCACACACAATCTCCAACAATTTAATCCAAAAAAGCCACTAAAATACATCACTTCAACACAACAACACCCACACAGCAATGGGACCTGCCTACATCCTTCCTACATGCCATGCTCAGTGCCACCCTTGCTTGAGTCTGTGCCACCTTGGCAACCCCAGTCAAAACTGCCTGGACAGCTATGCGTGCGGGGCGGAGGTTCCCCGACATCTCTGGGATTATGACTCACAACGTATGTTCTTTTCTACTACACAATGTCTTGCTCTGGAGAAAAGGTGGCATAAGTATCGTGCAGGTGAGAGAGCTGCCCCGACTCAGAGATACGCGCCCGCGTGCGAGTATCTTGTCTCACGTAGTCTTCGTCTTGGCTGAAGGACATACGAACATGACTTACGTGCGCCAACTCTCAGAGCCTATGCGTCATATACCGCCCAGATATGCTGCAATTTGAACACAGTGAGAAGTGTTTCATGTTGAGATTCAAACAATTGCATCTGCGCTTGATTTGCATCCTCCTGAGAAAGCATTTCCATTTTTCTGGGTTAGATAATATATCCTGGCATTTGCTTGCATAGCAATAAAAGGGGAACGCTAGACAGCACTACTGCTTACCCTGCAATTATGTTTATACTTAAATGTTGCCAACACAGGGGACTGTACAATGAGTATTTATGCCAATGCATAATACAACTCTTTTGGGATATATAAAACAATAATTCACTGACAACTGAGCAGAGGTATGGTTGTGGTTTCTTCTATTAAAAAGACAGTTTGGGTCTCAATAGCTACGTTTATTTAGCTTACCGGTATACATGTAAAATACCACTTAATGTTGGAATGTTGTGCATCCTTGCTAACACCAGCTAGAAAGTTCACAACACCTCCATCAGAAGAATTGAGCCTCCTGACTCCCAACATAGTCAGAAATGCTATATATGCAGTCACCTAGTAAGTGTTTAACATGCAGAATTAAGACAGGAAGGACATTTCTGTTGACTTCCCTGTAGAGGTCTTCTGCTGAATGGGAATATGACCATTTTAGTGGCTAGAGATTAGATGCACATATAAAAGCCCAGTGAGACTACAGTATGGCACTTTCCTTCTGTTTCCTTTTTCCATTACAGACATGGAGCAACAGGGCCGCTGACTTCACACTGTTACCATCACACATCATGGGATCACAAGTTGCCAGCAGGTTTGATCATATCTCAAACTACTTGTTACACACCAATGAAGAAACAATGATTAGAATATATACAATACCCACCAACACTTTTTTATGGGGGGAAATAAATGTACATGTATTTTGTTTGTAGAAAGAAAGCTCTCAGCGCACCGTTTATGAAATCAAGGGTCGTGTTTTTATGAGGGGTCCTATGAGCTGTCTAAACCCTGGCTGCTGTAAATAGGTCAGGCCTGTTGAAACACTTGCTCCCATTCTAAATGTCTCCACTTGTTTGGATGTGATCTCGCCTTATACTTCTTTCTGCATTTACCGTAGTGAAACATGACCCTGATTGAGTGAGTGCTGATAACATGGCATCACCTGAGGTGCCTTATCTCACTTGTTCTTTTCAGTAACTTGATTTGTGACAGGAATGCCAACGATTCACAACCACAGTATGCCAGTTGTTGTTGAAACACAAATTGCAAACCATCTCTCGCTTTTCTTCGATCAAAGGAAAGTGTTTAGCAAAACTCCACATTCTTGCAAAAGAAAAGAAAGGTAACAAAAGGTCACAGAAAATAGATATGATCACCAGATATAACCTAAAAAGCCTGTTACGACTGGTATAAAACAAATAAACACTTTACATTTGGGATATATATACTAAACATAGGATTTGATAAAACATCTGTACTATGTAATACTATTCAGCAGGCAGACAATTCATTTGAATCAATAAAGGCTTGTGCTTCATTAACATGTGCTGCCCGTGTCAATTCATGGACTATTCAAGCAGCTAAACTGAATTGAAACATGTGTCCATTTTTAAATTGATCAGAATGGTGTGGCATTCTTGAAAAGCTGTAAACAAAGCAGCGTGGCTGTTCTGCCTTGATGTGCACAGCAAGAAGCTGCACGCATTCCAGTGGCTTAGAGGCTTAGACAGAAGCAAAGGCTGCAGGCCATTGGGCAAAGAGCTGAGCACATCCATCACTGTGTGAGACTGATAAAAGGCTCAGAACGTCCGCTTCTCCACATGCCCATCGATGACACACACTACAGACTGTACGCCTTCAGCACAACTCAGAGCCTCTGAGCCTATGAAACGCATAGTAACACTCCAGATCAAGCCAGTGAAAGTGACATGATGCACAAGGCTGCACAAGGGCTTACCACATACAGGGGTGATGCACTTCTAAACCGGTCAGTCATGTGCTCTGATGGCTACTATGTTATACCCTGCACCCAGTGAAGGTACATTCATGAGCTTAGTAGTCCTTGTTTGCAATTTGTTTTATATTTAAGATTGCTATATCGTAGTAGACCTCAGTCAATTATATAAATATTGCTAAAATACCATAACAAAAGTATTCACAACTCTGAAGGTGCCATTAAACGTAGACTTATTTTCCTTTGCAGTTAGGCTGTACGCAGCATGATAAAAGGCTTCTTTTGTGGGCTGCTGATGGAATATAATGCTGTCTGAGCACTTTGAGGGAATCCTAAAATCTGTTAGCGTGCAAAGATTGCCTGTCTGATATTCTCCTCCAAGTTCGCATAGTCCATTTACTGAGATAGAGTATGCAGATGATGTACGGCTGATCCTGGGGTAACAAAGATGGCAGGGGCACTCTTGACTTACTGATGCCTATGGATGTGCTGGTTCATCTGCTTCTTTCCTCTGGCTATAGCCTCAACATGTGTGAAAGGTTGATATCAAGCACCAGCCAAATCCCCCCCGGTTCTCTTTATCTAGCAGACAGACCACATTTGGAAATTATTTGTTGGGGGTGTCTGTCCCCTTTATGTGGGGTCTGAGTGTGGGGCAGTTGCCACCCACATGCAGTGGCCTCACTTAGTAGAGATCAATAGCAAGCTGCACATTCCTCACTCCAAATCCTCAGGAGTCACTTACGCGTTGGTATCCCAGTCATCCAAACTATCTTCTGAATCCTTTACAACACAGATATTTAGGGTAAATTCCAATCATTGACATCCAACATCCTAGACGACCAGATTTGACCTATCAGGGCAGCCTATCTGACGAACCATAAGGGGGAGACGAGCTCTTGTCACTCAGAAGTCTTTTTCCAGGGCAAATTTGTCAAGCTATTGTTGCTCATTTTAGGCCTAGTTTAATACTTTATTGCTACATTTTTCAATCATACTTTACACAGCCTAACACACTACAAAGTTATGGGTTTCACATTAATCCTTAAGCTAGATGGTTGACTGACTGCTCTATTTAACCAGAAAAGCATAATAAGGTGATTAGCAGCCTATCAGATGACAGCGTTCAGTGTAGTTGGCTGCAGGTATACGGGTAGATATCCTATATCACATGATTTGGTCATATTTTCTTGTGCAGATGGTGTGAATGAGTTGACTCTAGGTAGGTAAAACGTTTGTACAAAAAAGAAACATCTACATAAATCACATTGCAGCTTATGGCATTTCTATTGCCAACTTGCTTTCACCAATTAGTTAAGGTAGAATGGAGAGGTGAACTTCAAAAAGGACCCTTGAAGTTCTTGCGCCTCTTTGTTTGCATTGAAAAACCGACACGGGAGTGAGTGTGTTTGAGATCCACTCAGAGTCCTGACACGTCCACACAGCGCTATGCGGCCCCCGCGGCTGCATGCGTGTAGGTGGGAGCTGATGTTACGGAGAGATGGAGGTGAAATGATCTGTCACAGGAAAGCTGAGCCTCTTCATTGTGATGTTAGAGCCCACATAGCGTGTCCTCAGACATCTTCACCGTCTTTCACGACTTAGGGGTCAGGGTGAGTCAAACCATGCTGCTCAGCTGTAACCTCATTTACAGACATGGAGAGATTTATATTGTGAAATTACATAGTTAAATAATGAGCCATCTTTTTATATTGCAGTGAATATTGGGTGAAGCAGAACCGTGAAGCTTCAGTGACAAAATGGATAATGTATTGGCCTCCTAAACCAAGGGATTGTGGGTTCAATTCCCATTTAGGTTGACTGAAATCAGCATTGGGCCAACAAGAAGTGCACTAGCCCCTTAACCCAGCAATGGGTAGCAGGGTGGGCAAGTGGTTGGAGAGAACATTCAAGCCTCGTGTCTGCAAACATCGGCCCTGCTGAGCTTTCCCTAAGCAAGTCACTGAATTCCCACAAGCCCTAGGGGCCGTTCTGTAGCTTACCCTGCACTCTGACCTCCCAGTGGAGCGGGGCAAGTGATCCGTCACATTATTATGAAGCTGTAAGTGGACTGATTTGACCCATGAGCAGGGTCTGAATAAACAGAGGATTGTTTGCTTGTAACACAAATGAAACCCAACTGATTTGAGCGAGGGAACGTAGACTCAATTGAGAGGCCAGAATTCAGACCATGAACACATTTCTCTGTATCTACTGCATGGCAATCTTCAAAATCGCTATCTCACAAAATGTATTTTATGTAGTACTGTTTACAGAATCCTACTGCACGCTGCCATGAAGAAATACACTACTAAATCTGACACGTTGAGTATTTTGGGGGAGATGAAACTGTCAAATGAACCACCACTTGAACACTTGTCACTCACCCAATAAATCAGAGGGTTATACAGCACATTTCATTGTGAAAGCAGAGATAGACCAGATGACATATACGTCACCTAAGCCAACCAGACTCACTGCCCAACAGCAGAAGTCACATGGAGAAAGAAAAGCATCAACAGTGTTAGTTCCTGTGAGCTTATACTTGCACCTGCACGCTAAGCAGCTTCACCCCTTCCAGATGTCTGGAGGCCTCGCTAGACGCAGAAGCAGCATATCTATAACTGCCTCCCGGACACTGGTAGATAACTGCCAGAAAGAAAGAAGAGCTGCAGGGATCTCAGCCCCGCAGCCACCCACACTGCAAAGAAAGTGCTGAAAATGGCCACAAGATGGCTTGTGCTGTGTCTTAATATATCGCATCTTCAATCCGATCGGATTAATTATTCAGACTGCACTATCCACTGTGCCTCTCACCTAAAACATCTGCCCTGCCAGCCCGTCTGCCAGGCTTGGCTTACGCAGTGTTTTGCCACAGGAAGCTTTTAGACAGCTGCTGTCCTGTGGTCCCGGTTCCATTTAACCCCCCTTCTCTATCTCTCTTTCTATCTCTAGGTCTAGGACAAGAGGCATAAAGCATAAAGAGATCATGTTACCATGTCATAAAGAGATCAGCCTGTAAATGGATTTGGTAAAAAGATAAATCCAGTATGTTTCTGCTACAACTGTGTGCAAACCTCTGCTAACTGGGTCCTAAGCTGTCATATGGTAACCTAACACATGGCTAACGAAAGTCAGGTTGAGGCAGATCCGGCAAAGCCTTTGACTTCGGGGGCGAGAAATCGTAAAAACATTCCATCTCTGGCCTGCATCATCGTACACAGAGGCACCAAGCAGAGAACACAGAGCAGAGCAGTTTGCTTTTCATGCTTGCGGGCATTTAAAGTACAGAGCGCTCACGGGGAGTAACACCCGCACACTCCAGCCCCTGCACCCTCTTGCTATCTCCACTCTTTGTGGATCTCAGCTATGCATGACACGACTGAAGACCAGCATCACTCTTCCTCCCTGTCACCCTCTTTGCACGTTTCTCATTCATAACTATCAGCAGGGACGTCTGACTGAGACACACGTGACCCAACACTATTCATGTCCAAGGTTATAGGAGAACATAGCTTGTCCTGCAGCACCAGGGGTGAAAATGTGTGTTTGAACTAGCCATCCAATATCTAGTCTTGTAATTCCTAGGAAAGTATGGCACTGTACGGTGATATTAAAAGAAAGTGTGGCTCGTGCACAGTGAAGCAATTAGACGTCCGTGATCAGCGGGCTGCCGTTGGAATGTCTCAAAGGGTCAGTAGCACCATTAGTGGAGTAAAGGGCACAAACTGGAATGCTCAGAGATATCAAATCACAGCAGTGGGGGAGGGGCAGGCTGCTAAACAAGGCTAATGTTGAACGCTGATTCCATTAATCAGACCTTCTCTCGCACTCATGTCAGGAAGGACGCAAACATACGGAACTAACAACAATATGCTGGACGTGACACATGTCCCATACGGTCCAACGTCACTTAGAAGTTTAGGCGTCCACACATACCTTCAGGGATGAAAATAGAACTGTGTTACGCGTGTTAACATGGACATGCAAGAGGAACAGGTGTGAAGTGCAGGGTGATGGACAACACGCCCTGAAAGGACAATTTTGCAATTCCCACCCCAACACACGAGAAATGCTGACACGTGTGTAAACCACATGGTTTCTCGAAGCTGTTCCACGGGCTTGTGTACAGTTCAAATAAGGCACAGCGTGAAGGAGGCAAAGCCCTGAAGCGCCTCATACGTACGCGCCGTCTTTCTGTACGTGTCTCATAGGGGTTCAAAGGCAGATCTGAGGGTCTCTGAGACACTAGAGCAAACACAGAGATCTGGCCAGGATCCATGTCCACAGTCATTTCCCACATCATGGCACTGTGCTGGACTGGGAAAAACAGAGGAACCCGCTGTGCTCCCAGAATGCATGTTTGCAGAGTTCCCATCAGTGAGTACACAGTAATAGGACTCCCTTAAGGCCTGTGTTTAACCTTCAGGTTACAAGTGGCTATAGCCACTCCGCAGCCCAACCCCTCTCCGTCTCAGCTATTAACCCTTTTTTCACTCACTTTAGTCACCACAGAAACATAATAAGTCTAATCACTGTCGCTCCTGACCATTACCAAAGCCACAGCTAAGTTAATCTAACAAACAGGAAGTCAAAGACATCACCATTGGGCCGTGGTAAGTAAATTGAATACAGCTTTAAGCCAATGGTTTTCTAACTTTTTCTCTGGGAAAACACATTTTCAGAACTGTTTTTCTCTCACCCGTGCTATTTTGGGGGGCAAATATTGAACAACATTTACCACTTTATGGCAACATTATGTCGCCAGCAGGTCTCTACAAAATTCGAATTATTCAGACAAAAACCATTTCATTTCTATGTCAGTTTTTTAATTAGGGGAGCCGGCATTGTGTTTTGGGCCTAGCTTCATTTATTCTGCCTATATTGTGGCACTGCAATGAGCTCAGCACTTGGATCTTGGAAGGCAACACGTTATATTTTGACTGAAGTGTATCTACATTCCTGGATTTTCCTACAAGAAATAGCAGCATGAGCTAAATTGATCTAATTCACAGCTGCACTTGTCAGACAAACTGTAACCACACACAGACTCTCTCTCTCTCTCTCTCTCTCTCTCTCTCTCTCTCTCTCTCTCACACACACACACACTTCAAGAGAAAGAGAGAGAGAGAGAGAGTCAACCTGCCTATATAAACAGATGAAGAAGAAGGATCAGAGTAGCCTAATGCTGAGAAAATGCCCCAGGGATATGCTGCCAAAGATTAGAAACATGTGCTCGTGGGGCCAGAATAAGGGATTACGCCGTGATGCAGTATGATGCATTTCTTCTTGCTCTTTTTCTCTCTGAACAGATTCAATAATCTGCAACAGGTTGCTCATTGCTTTGAACAGCTTCACAACACAGAAGTATACTTTTCTCTGCTTGCTTATATTCCTTTCGACAGCCTTGATCTGGAACAGTGTACGTTTTCCCCTGCAAAGGAACGTTTCAGTGGTGGCGACAAAAACTCTGCATCAGTGATATTCAGACCTACTAAGTAGTCACGAGAGTATTATGTACAGATAATGGAACACTATGAGGACAGACAACCAGGATGCTTATGCATAACTCCATTTGAATTTGCCTATGATCCAAATACTGTAGGCGAATTCTTACTTATAAAAAAAAAACGTATAAAATGTCATGAAGGATATTTTCATCTCCCTCTCTGATTGTTGATAGTACCTCGATGGAGTCTGGATTTGAGGTATTGATAAAAACAGGCACCATCTTTTACCAACAAGCCAAACGCTTTCTGACAGCATGTTCATTGTCAGGGCCCCGGTATCCAGAATGCTACTGCCAGCTGTTTTCTTTGTGGATCAGACCAAAAGAAAACACCGGGCCAAGGTCAGCACAGACAGGCTTTTCTCCTTGGATATCTACAGCAGACAGGGGAATCTCCACATAAGAGACTGCAACACTGAACTCTCTCTGTCACAATGAGATAGAACCGTTCATTATTCCGCCTTCTTGTTTGTTAAAAAAAAGAAAAAGCGAAAGCTTGGTTGGGAGGGCGACCGCTCACGTCCAGCTGTCCTGTTGCATGCTGGACCGGATAGTGTACACCCCCAGGATCAGATGGCTTTTAAAGGGGATATCAAGCTTTCCTGGGGCCATATGAGATGACAATGGCACAGATTTTCCTCCTGTGATACTGACAGGCGTAATGATGGGGAGGGGCGTAGTATTCTGTCGTAGTCTCACATGCCACTTTGTCAAAGTCTAATGTTACAGGTAGTATACACTGAGACTGAACAAGAAGAATAACAATGTTGGGTTGAACTCCACTGACTTTTCCCAAACTTTTCCATTTATGGTTTCTACTCCCACACTTCTAACAAGTTGGTATTAGCCCCAATAGTGCTGCCAACAGTAGCTAACACCTGATGCCTCTGTCCTGTAATCCATGTTGATCTTTCTTTCTTTCTTTCTTTCATTCTTTCTTTCTCCTCAGTAGCCAACTTTTCCACACGCCTCAGAGTTCACAGAAAGTTCCCTTGCTGGGAGAAGATGTGTGTGCACTGGTTGCCACATTCACTAACCCCATTTCCAGTCACACACTCACTGTTGTTGAGTCGTGCCCTGGCTTAAAGAGAAGACACTGGGAGCCATCGCATTCAATTGGAAAACCACTGCTTTTCTGTCACTCACCAGCCAGCAAGCCTTCAAATATGAACACACCCAGGTAAAAAGCTGTGTTTCAAAAGAAAATAAGTCCAAGACCAACATCTCTTAATGCAAGGGTAGCTAACATACACACAAAAAACACACACGTTCACCCACACATGCAAGCAATGTGTGTGTGCATGCTTGCCACACGCACACACACACACACACATACACATACACGCAGTGGCTCACATACAAACTGGGTATTTAATGACCCCATTGCCCTGCTATCACTTTGTGATAAAGACCTACTGGAGAGGGAGGGGGGGCTGTTTCATGTCAGCTCACACCCACTTTACCCTGTTAAGCGACAGACCAACAACAAACCCCATGCAGACTAGTCAAAGTTTGAAAGTTTATGATTCCCCTTCAGGTCACAGTGGCATCATTTCAATAGGTAACCAGAACCCCAGCTTACGCGCATCAATGATTCATGGAGCCAAGGCACCACACGGTTAATGAACACAAGGGTAGATAGACTCTATTAAGACTTACTCTCTGTCCCACACAGCAGTGAACCAAAACTCTGGTCAGAACTTCAGCTGAAAAAAGGTTTCCTTTTAGGTGACACAGACAGGGATCAAGTTCCTCCAGGAAGTGCCAGAATATGATCCACAATAGAGACAATGGTGTTTAAAGCTCTAGATGCCTGCTCCGTATCCGCGAGTCCGGTCTCTGTGACACTCTGTCGTACTACAGCTTGCCTCTGGCCACTCAACTCACTGTGGCCCCTCCCTTCACACACTGTCAGAGACCGAGAGAGAGCAATGGGATAAGGGAGGGAGAGAGATGAGGGAGTAGAGGGAGGGACACAACAACAGGATGAGCTTAGTTTCAATTTCTGAACTGAACTGAGGCGTTATGGCTGTACAGAAGTTTGGAGCAGTGTGAGCACGATTATGTTTTTAGAGAGTACATGACACAATGCAATTAGGAAACGATTCCAGAGGGGTCAGGACACAGGGGCAACCAGGAGCCAGCTCCTTCAGGACAAGAGCATTTTAACAATCTGCCACGGGGATCAAACCTGTGGTTCTCTGGTCACAAGATTGTTGACAATCCTTTACATTTTTGGAGGAATTATTTCCACCACCTGCAATAGCAACATTTTCAAAGGGTTACACAAACAAAAACAGATGTAATGTGAATAGCAACCAAATGTGATGCGCTTCATTACATTTCAGTGTTAAGCATGCACATATTAGCCTACATGTAATTGACTGAAGTGGAAGGTAGCTAATGTTTTTCAGCTCTCTTGGGAAATAGTCCCCTTGTTATAGACTACAGATGTGTGTACCTCAGCCAGCTGGTTGCACCTATATAAATAGACTGACTTTAACGCTTGTAATGACCAGGAGCTTAAAAGTACCAGTAACTTAACCAAATGTATCTGTCCTGACTCCGAAAAATTTCCCCATTTTGTGGTATCACTGGAACGTCAATCTTCTTTCTAACTTTAAACTTCAGGGAAATCTTTGCCACACAAAAATGTCCAGCAACATTTCGCATCAGCTATAAGAGGATATGGAGTCTCATGCTAGTGTTTTGGGGTCTTGAAATCTATGAACACGGATTTACCCATTTATTTTTTACTTTTTTTCAAAAAGTTATAATCATCACCAAAGTCATAAAGAACATTTTTTTCTTTTAATTTAAATAAAAAAAGAACAGTCAATGATTAAAGCCCCACTCTGAGATGTCAGTATACCTCCTCCCCGGGTGTTGAAACACCCTGTTAATAGCTGGAATATGATGTTCAAATATGTCCTGCACATTAATTTTCAACAATAATTGAACCGTTGCATCATGGGTGTCCATTACAGTGCACATAAAACATCAATATACAGTCTCTAGCCATTCAGGAGCAAGCATCCTTCCAGACCATGAGAAAATCGAACTACATAATACAATATATAATAGCATTTAATTTATGTGCCATGACTTAATGGACAATGCCAAATCCAGCTGAGCACCACCATACTACATGATATAAAAGATACCTGAACTAGTGAAGATGACCCTTTCAGAGCCTTGTGCCACGAAGTGGTTCTAAAATAATACACACTGGCAAGGACAAACTTTCAGGCCATGACACTGCAAGCACTACAAGAGCAGTGATGCTAACAAGTCTCAGAAGGGACCATTTCACGCACCGTAAAGGGGGACACATACTGCTCTTAGTATTTTATAAACAGAGTTTGGGTTGGCTTGTTATTAATATCTTCAGAATGCATAATATGCCAAATATCTGTTTATGAATGCACTAAATCTACAAAATAAGTGTTCTGTGTTGTGAATGTAGCATATTGTTGTTAAAGGGAGAAAAGGAACTGTGCTTATATATTTTTGATAGTGTGCCAATAGTGTTTAAAAAATCTGGTTAAAGTAAAGTGTTACCAATAACTTTGAAATGCCTTCCTTCTCCAAAAATATGTCCAGGTTAAATAGAGAGAGGTGTACGATAGTGGGGTGTTGAGACGGGGACGCCCGGTTGTAAAATAGCAGATGCTAATTATATACTTTAGGCACTGCTAAGGAGGCAGATGCAACGTCAAGTCAGGGTGTCGGGATTTGGAATGTGGCTCGGAGTATCTCGGCGAGGGAGTACAGAGTTGAGATTCCACGTGGTCACCTGAGACGTACCGAGGCTGCAGCACGGCTACTTAGCGGATGTCTTATTTTGCAACCCATATGCTTTGACATTCTGCAGTCAGTCAGATACCTCGGTCCCTATTGGAGACCCGCTGCCTTGCACTGGTAACACACCTCTGTTTGAGTCGGACCACCTGCCACTGCCACGCAGACCAACCTGTCTAAACAATTCATAGAACATTGGGGATCCCTCTCGCAGACGTCTAAACACGTGGCTCAGACTAGTCAAACAGAGGAAGACGGGTCTTTTTTATTGCTTGTGACCCCCATTAATGTAACAGTCGGCACGGTTCCAAGACGAAGCGCACCCCACCAGTTAGCAAGTAGAAAACATAGGACGGTGCTCAGTGGATGGAAATGGTTACATCGATTTTAAACACGTGGCATATATAAGGTTTTGTGATTGCAAGAGACCACATACAAATGATAGTTTGATCATTCTCTTCAGCATGCCACACACACAGCCAGCAGAAGTGCTGACAGGTCATTCTATATAAATGAATATAAAGTCTGGGGATTAAAACGCTGCGATAAGCCTGTGTTATTTTTTTAAATCTTGAAATGCAATTTGTGTGCCAGGGAAATGTAACAGTCAGCTATACAGCAACATCTGGCTCACTCCCTCCTTCTCTCTTGCCTTTATCTTAGCAGCCATATATTATCAGTGATTTACATCAAGGAACGGCAGAGCCTGGGATAACGTTCTCTGCCTTTTCCGTGCCAAGGCCTTGTGACCACCAAGCACTTTCCTTTAGAGTGGGGGCGGCAGTAGCTCAGGAGGTAGAGTTCCCGCCCAGCAACTGCAAGGTTGACGGGTCGAGTCCAGCTCCTCCTGGGGAAATAAATCTGTCGTAGTATCTTTGAGCAAGGCACCTAACCCCAAATTGCTTCCGTTGAGCAGGTTGGCTCCTTGCATGGCTGCCTCCGCCAACGGTGCGATGATATGTAAGTCGCTTTGGATAAAAGCGTCTGCTAAATGCTGTAATGTAGAGTGTCGCCTTCTTTTTCTTGTTATTTTCAGTGGGAAAGAAGCACAGCACTGAGAGCTTAGCGTGTTTTAGCACTAAACACAAAGTGCACAAGAAGTAAAAAAATAGTTAACCTTTTAGCAAAGGACTGCTGTGCTTCATGCAGCTTGTCAATAGTAGCCTAGTAGCAGCAACGGCACTTACCACAAGCATCTGTTCAGTTAGCTGAGAAAGAGATGGCCAGTGGACACAAGGCCTAACTGATTCTGACCTCCAGACCAAAACAGCTTCCACAGTCCAGTGTATCAGACTCCATTCAGACAAGGCCTCCCCTCACAGCACTTACATTTGTCCTTTGGCCTGCCTGTTCAGCCTCGGCCTGATGAAGGCATTTAGGTCTGGACACTTTGGGCTGTTGAACACACACAGTGTGTTAAAGTAATTCTAAGACTTTGTACAACATTGATGCTATTATGTCTTTACTTAATTGTAGTTGTAGTTGGGTTTTTTTAATCATCCCACACAAATGTCACCCTTAAACTAGTAGTGTCGCTTTAATTAGTTCCTGAATGAGCTGTCCAGAAAAGCACCAGCAGAAGTGGCACAGTGTGACCCAGTTGGAAGTGATTGATTCATTTTGGCGAAATGAACCTGACTAGTTCAGTATGCTGTATGGTGTTTAGTGTCGCTATATATGATCAATCATGCCCTTCTCAGACGGCTGGTGTCAGAGGACCAGGTGAATAAAGGATGTCAAGGTTGTTCATCCTGTCCCTAGTCGGGGTGATGAAATATGAAATGAGGCCATGATGGATTCAGGCTTTGGTCTGTGAGCAATATTAGTTTGATGAGATCAATGGTGTTACATATCCATTAAAAGCCAATATACTTCCTGTTCCCTAAGTGTAAAAGCAATAATAAAATGACCATTACGGAATATGAATGCGATACATGCAGAGCGAGTTTGTGGGATGACTGCCCTCTGGCAGGGTGGTGATGCCAATGAACAATCCAGGGGTGTGTGTGTGTGTGTGTGAGCGATCTGCAATGATCTGCGTGACTCGCCCAATGTCCTTTCATTACATGGCTCCCTGCGTGTGTTCCCTTGCTCTATGTCACCTATGTCATCCATTACCCACAAGTCTGGCAACGCTGGAGTTCCCAGCACTGCCAGTCATGTGTCCGCTTCATCAGGCGTGTGCCTCATCACTTCATTCTCTCGTTCTGGTTCTCTCACAGCATGGGACCGTTTCTCTCAATCCCTTGTTAATCTGCATTTATATTTGTAGCACATCATAGTTAAGACTGCCAAACTACTTATTGGATTGAATATTTGTCAAACCAGAGCCAATGGCACAGCTCCAAGCCAAGTGGGCCTGTTTCAAATTCAACAGCGATAGAGCAAGAGGAGCAGCTCGGATGCTCCTCAGGTGGCCGACCATGTCCATATCAAAGTGGCAGCTGCTCAACTTTCCTGTATTTTCTACATCAGTTCCCCCTCACCCACATATACTGTATGGCCATTAACACATAACAACCGTATCGTCCTCCATCCAATAGAGGGGGAAATTAATCAAACCCATTTTTCTCTTCTCATGGCAAGTCATTTGTTACTGCAGCCAACGATATCTATGATATGATTTCTCAAAGCTCATGTCATAGATAGGTGCACTGAAAATGTGCCACGTCTTTTCAGGTAGGAAACCGTAATAGTGAAAAGAAGGGTCCTTTCTTTGGGGGTACTTTACAGTCAGGGGAAGGCTACTGCTGCTAGGACCAGAGGAGGTCGGCGCTTATCGAAGACTGATTACCTCAGATCCCCCGCTGTTCCATAGCAAACAAAAGCCTCTCATTTAAAGCATTATCTATGGGGGTCTTATAATATGAATTGCACTGTGTAAATGGGGAAAAAAAGGTCAAATGGCTCTTTTCTTTTCAGCGTAACAGAATAAAATGTGTTATCTAAACCTGTTCAACTAAAAAGAACACAGACCTTAAAAGGCTAATACAATCTCAAAATCCCCCTAATTAATGTTGCTAAGCACACTGGTTTCAGGATGCAAACATCTACAAAGGCTTCCATGTTTCAATATGCAACATATCCCATTCAATAAATGTAGATCACTTACATGATTTCCCCAATTACCAAGACAGCTATACTCTTAATGGAAGAGAATTGCCATCACAGTCCCATTTATGGGTTACACCTATTAAACTATTGCAAATGTGCCCATACAACATTCCATTAGGCTTCTATATTCAGATTACAAGTGAAATGAGCAAGTACCTTTATTTAGACAAGCAGGTGTGAAATACTTTTAGACAGTACAGTTCACCTTCAACAAGGGGATAAGTGCTTCAAAACAAACACAAAGACAAGACAAACACTATTGCCAGCACACAGTGGTATTTGACACAGTCCAAATGGCTTCTTCAATCCCAATGGACATCTATAACGCAACACTCCACCCACCCAATGGACATCTATAACGCAACACTCCACCCACCCAATGGACATCTATAACGCAACACTCCATCCAATGGACATCTATAACGCAACACCCCATTGGTCCACTCCTGATTAACGTCATTTTGTCTATCAGGCGATAACAACGAAGGTCAAAATGACGAGGGGGAGAGTTGCTTTTAATTGCAGCTGTCTGTTAGCTACACACATGGCTAGTCTGTTCTCAAATACAGAAGAAACATTGCCTCAAGGTTAATATGTTCTGTGTCTGCTGTGTCTGAAGGAGCCAATTACCTTCACTGTAAACATGACCTCTCCCCTATGGGGAAATCATAAATTGACCCTAAACGTACCACATGGTTTCCCCTGACCAATCAAAGAAGGCGATTGTTCTCCACAATAAATCCTTAGCCCAAACGACTCCAGCATCCGGGCCTTCCTTGGTCCTCCTTGGTCACTTTAAGGCTAATGGGATTGTGATTTAAAGACGTGTTAGTTCATCAAGCCAGTTACACCAAAAGACAAATGTTATACTCCTAATGTACTTTGTACTAAGGAAAATGACCTTAATCCCTTAATGAGATGAATGGATGGTATTCGACAGAATGAGTGGAAACGAGTGATGGCATTCTTTTCTTTTTGTTGCTTGATCTAAGTAGAGGGAAATCCGGGGGATGAATTAGTTATAACCCCATCTACATGTGGGGCAGACAAGGCATGAAATATTAACCTAGCATCAGACAAAGTGCAAGAGTTAAGGCTAAGCAACTGCTGAAAATCAGCTGCATTTAAAACACACCCATTGAGGTTTCTGTGCTAGAACTACACATCTTGTTCCAAGACAATGATGATGAAGGAAAAGTGTTTGGCTGAGCATGTACATAAAAGAGTGATCGTCATTCATTTCTTAAACAGTCAAAGATCTGCATGCAGATAGCCCTCACGGTATGGTTCATCTAGGCTACATCACTGTCCATGCACACGCCCAGTTTCTTTAGAGCGGGCAAAAATGTCATTAAGACAAATGGTCCAAGTAAGTAAAATAAAGAATCAACTGAGCCCAATCTATTTTCACAAAAATCAATACAACAGAGTTCTATTCTTTCCACACAAAAAAGTCAGTATATTAAAAAAATGTAATATACTGTGAGCAGCAAAAACGTACTGTAATCAAAATCTGCTTAGGAGAAAAGGAATCACTTATCCATAGGTATTGTAGCTTTCCATGATACATGCTGAATTACCTCTGAGCCAGCACGGGAATCTGTCTCATCTTTACCATGGAAACCAACACCATACTACATGCACACACACTGAGGGAGCCACAGGGTGTAAAATGAATCTATTGCCATGGCATCCAGTGCCGTGGCGACGAGAAGCTTTCACCGACCACACCAATTTACTCAGCGGCTAACTAGACACTCTGCCAGCCTCCTGCCCTCTCTCACCCTATTTCACTGTCTCTCTCTACTCCCTTATTCCCTCTTTTACGATGCCATTCATTCATCCATGAGCCAGAAGAATTACCTTTATCAGCAGAAGACACGGTCTTGCAATGCTCAGTAGGAGCAGCTCTCGGTCGAGTGGTGACAGAGGGGCAGAAGCTCTGCAGGGATCCCCAGAGATGCCCAGGGCTGCAGCTGAACCACACGCACACATCCACTACC
>OMOT01001024.1:9373-23249 GCA_900312575.1 Acanthochaenus luetkenii
CCCCCCCCGCACAAGCAAATCGCTCTCCTCTTTTGAGAAGCGCTCCAGGCACTGCCGCGCAAAACTGTCATCCATGTCAGGAAACTGCCAGTTTGCTATAGCATTGGCACACTGGTATTTAAAGAGACTGAAAATAGGTGTTCTGATTTGCCATGATGAAACCAAACCCCCACCACACCCACATGAGGTTGGATTTTTGTTAATCCATCCTCGCTGGAGGTGCGCTATCGTCCTAAATCACCAAATTACCGAAATGGTGTTAGACACCGTCCTCACTTTGCGTCGGCGTTACCAACACCGTCCTGATTCACCAAATTAGGGCTCTTAATGTGAAAAACAATCCGATGACGAAACATCCTATGAAGATGATTTTGGATAGTCTAGTCAAGTCATTCCTGAACTTAAAAACAAAATTGGCAAACCTCTAATCTCTGGTGACAGCTGATAGTGCAAGAATCAGCAATGAATAGGAGACTGACTTTGTAGAACTCCAGAGGCAGCAGAGACACTCCTATGCATTCTGGGTATTGGGAACCACACTTCACTGCCTCTGACTGGGTGCAGTAGGACATCATCTCTCTGAACCTGGCAGTAAAGGAGCTCATTTGGAGGAGTGAAGTGTTCAGATGACTGATGGGCCTTATACACCGAAATACAGAATACTGGGCCAAAAGACATTACAAATATATTATATATTAGATCTATGTATGCACTGTGGAATATTGGTAATATCGGTAGCATGTGTGTCATCATGTGGCTTACATGTGAAATCAATATTGGGTCATCACGTGCCTCCATGTGGCTTGCATGTGAAATCAATCAACAGAAAGAAGAGTCAGTTCTAACAAGGACTGGAATACAAGTATCTACAAGTGTTGTACCTTTCATGGAACAGTAGTGTAATCATAAGTTGCTTTGTCTAGGAAGTGTTCGGCCTCTGTGTTTATACGCTTTTATTTAGAGTGATTACATTTTAGAGAACTGCATATACGCTTGGAGTGTCCTTCTCTCCATGTATGAATACACCTTTGATATAGATGGAAGAATGTTGGTGTGCTTTGTACAATCATTTTCAAAAAGTCATGGATCATGTTCAAAAAAACGTGTCTGAGTTTAGTGACACAAGTGAGACAATCTTTTCTATTTAAGACCCCAAAAGAACACTGTGACATGGGAATACATGGTCTTCTATACCTAAAGTTACTTCAAAGTGTACATAATGTTCCTAATTGTTGAAAGTTTTTTTTATACATGAGAGTACATGAATAACAAGATTAGTGCTATTTACGTTTAACATGTGCAGCATGTTATGAAACTCTTTAACTTTGCATGATGATATTGTTCCGGTTACAATAAGAGGAACGACATGGCAGGTAGATTAGGGGTTTTTATAGTGCGGTCAGCTGAGACCACAATGATAAATTGCAACGTCATGAGGGAAATAACTATGATGTGATATGAGGAGACAAAGATTATGATGAAGTGAAAGAGCCAGTGAACCAGGACATACTCTGGGCATTTGTCCTCGTGGGCAGTTAGAGGAACATGATGGGGAAATATGCTCAGCAAATACATTTTCTACAGAGCAGCACATAGTTCTTACCACTGATAATATAAGACATTAATTCTCAAGTAGAGGTTATACATTTTAAATTATAGAAGCATGCATTTACCTGTGCCTGATAGAACAAAGAAGAAAATCATTATATTCTGGCATTCTGTGCCACATAATCAAATGTGCGCTGTGGGAAAGGTGCATCATTGCAGCATGCTGCAGATAAGATGGGTTTCATCTCAGGTTGTGTTAAGGCCTGCTGGAATAGTAAGTGACTTAATTTTATGAGGGGAGCTTTCACAACCTGTCTGCCTGCCATGTGCTGGTGCACATTATCAACATAAAATTCTAGTAGCACACCCTAGAGATGAATATTTCCAGGCTTATATGCACGTACTGTCAGCCCCCGTCCCTTCTCTCCCCCTCGGTCTCTCCCTCTGTCAGTCTCTCTCTCTCTCTTTCTCATATCTGTATCTATCTTGCATGTTCTTGCATGTTGCCGTGATGAAAAGAGCCAACTGAGGATATGACTTTCTGTCCAACGGCATTTCTATTTGTTTAGAACATGGCTGTTGAATGCTTTGGCACAGCTTGAGACGTTGGTCATGTTTCCGTTTCAGATTTAACCACTTGTCCTTTAATAGGAATCTGTTGTGTTTATTTTCCCCGCAGATGTTTATTTGTGTTGGATAGTTCATGATGGCCTTTTCAGTTTTTCCTTGGGGTTAGATAAAGTATCCTGTGCCTCTAGCCCAGCCATGGGATTAACTTGATTCAGGGTCTTATGAGGATTAGGTGGCTCAAACATTGAGGATGAGTTCTATTAGTTTCTTTGGGTTTGGCAGGCAACTGATCTCTTTTTTTGTACAAACTCTTCTGTAATAGTAATTTCCACCCAGCATAGAAATCCAACGCCTTATACAGTAGCCATACTATATTAACCTGATCAGAAAAATCCTATTGAAAAGATCCTATTGTTAAAGAAAAAATGGCACTTGTTTGTAACATAGTTTGTGTCATACTCCTTCCTTCATACCTAATCTGATAATATAATTAGAAATGTCTGTGTTAGCCCAGTGTGAGACAATATTAGGCATTTAAGCAGATTCATATTATGCTGTTTAAATGTGAATTCCTTTTTTATATCATATCCAGAAGTTTGTTGGCCAGGGAGTAGTGGTGAAAGTAGTAGTTGGTAGTAGGTGAAAATGCAATTTAAGATTTGGTTCTCTGTAAAACATTTAGGACTAGTTCTGACGTCTGAAGGGATTAAAGGGGAATTGCACCAAAACAGACTTTTAGATTGCTATTCTGAAAAAGTCTCAGAGTAGGAAATCAGTCCTAACTACCCAAAAATGAATGTAAATTTAGGATTGCTTATTTAGGATTAAAAGCATGTTATCAGCTGTCCTAACCTATTAAGAGTTCCCCGCAAATGTTGATGAGACGACGACATGCACGCACATCTAGGGAGAAGACAGATGCGTTGGAAACGCTTGACAACAATGAGCTTCTTAAAAAATATGATTCATTCTTTGTGACTGACCTTGGAATCGTTCCATCCACAAGAAGAACCTGTGCCCATCTCCACGGAAACCAAAGTGCTTGCAAATTTACTCTTTTTGGCAGCAAGGAAAACGCAGCTATGCGACAGCGATGATTTGGGTCCCACACAGCGAACCATCTGTAGAGTCATAAACCAAACTTTGATTGCCCTTACAGCGCCTCCACTAGTATGCAGATGCATTCATTTCCCCACCACTCAAACACGCTGCCAAAGCATGGGCCTAAATTATTATAGCCTAGTCATAGTCACACTCATAGGGTTTATTAATAAATAAATAAAAATAGGCCTATAGCCTAAACAATGAGCCCATAATACTGCACTGGATCAACCTCAACAGGTGTTAGCTAAAAAGTAGATGAACGATGATTTGTGCAGACCTATAGGTCATTTTTAGACGTATTTATTCATTTTAGTAATAGATAATTTAGCCTATAGGTACTTAGTTTGTTATATATACATAGGAGTATCTATGTCTATTTGCTGTATATTATTTTGTATTTCTGCATCAAATTATCTAGATATACAGTAGATATTTCAATGTCTTGAATCCTTAGTGACCACTATCAAGAAGAGACACAATTTCAGTCTTTCAGTCAATGATGATCCCAAAGAAGTTCGACTCCTCATTGAAAATGCATGTAGCTTCATAACTACCTCTCATGTTGAAGTCTGAGCTGGGAGTAGTTTTAATCCTAGTCAAACGTTGAGTGCAATTCCTTGGAGTAATTCGGAAATGCTTAATAAATGCAAGCCCCGGTACCCAGACAACTCCCAATCCACAGAACTATCTGAATATAACATGAAAAACAGAACGATCCTTTAATGAATCTCTATATTACACTAATCCTGATTACGCGCCTGATGGGTCTATGTGCAAAGTAAGCCTTATTTAAGGGTCAACGAATCTTCAAGGATGACTATTTCTCCTTGGTGACTGAGCACTACAGCTGAACGGTTACAACTACAAGCCTTTAGCTCAAAATCAGTCAGACCCACATGACTCAATTGGTCGGTTGTGGCTTTATTGAGTTAGGGTGACAAGACAAGTATGCCAGGTCAGGGAGCAAGCCCGGTCCGACTTGACATCTAGACACAAGGACTTGACAAATCTCTTTATGGGTCCCCGAAGAGGTATCACTCTGACCTGTGGTAGCCACTGAGCTACACAGCTCTGGGTATTGAGCAAACATTCCACATTTATTGTGGCGTTTTTATTTATTCACTTTTGGTGTCCCTTTAGAATAGGCTTCTCTTCAAACTGCTCTGTTTTGTTACCCCATAGGTTTTCTTTTTTTTCTCCCCTGCCTGCAGTTATTTTGCATAGTAATGAAATCGTACTTTTTTGCTTGGAGAAGTTCCCGAGATGTTGTTTGAGAAGTACGTCAACAGCTGCTGAGCCACAGCACAAATGAGGTGGGGGGGGGGAAACATACTGTTGGCAAAGGGAGATGATCCACTCTGGCGGCAAAGTACTTACTGCAAAGTGAAAATGTGCTGCTTCAAACGGTGCTTTTGCTGACGGACTTGAGTCTTTGCCGTTATCAAGCGACTCCAACTGTAACCCGGATCCTAATTGACACACGAACAAAATCACCCAAAAAGAAAGCGTCAGTCGAAAGGTACAAAAAAAACCCAGAAATTCCTGTTCTTCAGCCGCCTTTCTTCTACGGTACGTATGTGGTCGAGCTCTAGCCACTCTGCCACTGCTATCTCAACATTCACAACATGCTCACAATAACATCATGTTCTGTTAGCATGTTCTGTACAACGAACAGCACTTTCTCAAGTGGTCACCTCACCTGAGACAACACACATTTTCCAAACGGAATGCACTCTTGAGTGTGGGAGTTTTCCCCTGAGAATGTGTAGCAACAGCATACGGTACAAGGAAATGGTTTGGACTGTGGGTCGTGATCTGATACTTAATACAACCAGTACGGGCAGAACATCATTAAGCTTAAGAGCATGAATTCGACTAAACAAATGTCATATTTAGCACAACAACTTGTTTCATTCCACTCAGGTCCGGTATAAAAGGAAACTATTGAGTAAATCATTGACATGGCTGTAGATGGAGCCCTTTAAGAGCAAATTAAAGCAGTCTTGTAAACATTTTCTCTCAGGCGTCTCTTTGTCTCTGTGTCTGTCTGTCAGTCCATCTCTCCCCTATTTCTTGTTTTCGCTCCTCCCTTCCCTCCTCTCTGCGCCAACTCTCTCTAATACACTGCAGCAGTTGTAACTCTTACATCACCCCCTCTCATCATTTTGGAGGTCGGTGGAGAATATTGAACAGGCACTTACCGTCATATTGACGCGCCCGCAGAGAGAGCACAGAGAATACTTAAGGTTTTCTTTTTTCAGCTAACCAAAAGAAGCCTGGCTTCTCATGTTCGCTGTGCACGTCTCAGGCTGCGTTTGAAAAAGCTTGATTTCACCTTGAATTATTTCCCTTGCGTCCCTCACTTGCCGACTGCTCGATGACATGCGACTTTCACACACAGCAGCCATCCTGAATCACGAGGAGACATTTCTGCGTTGAAGACCCGTGTGTCTGGAATGCACAATATCATGATGCCTCACACACATTGATTTTTCTTCAGTGCAGTGAGAATATTATTGACTTGGACAGAAAGACAGAGAGGAACCTGTGGAAAAGGTGTTGGCGCACGTTCTGACATTTGAAATATTTATTTGAAGACTTAATATCCTGCAATCCTGTTCACTCTGGTAGAAAATGGGATATAATAGCAATCAGGCAGGTGTGTAGCTATTAACAGTGAAAACTGTTGACAGTACTCCAACAGAGAATACGTAGCAATACACATATACAAAATACCTTATCATTAGTCATTTCCAAAGAACAGGAAAATGCCCTGGTAGTGAATAATACTGTTGCCATTTCAGACACACAGACAAATAACGCAAACCTTTCTGCTGACTAATCTAATTAGATGTTGTCATTCTGAGCTTACAATTATTTGCATACTTAGCAATATAACCCATTAGTACATGCATGTCAAGTCTGAGGCACAAAGCCATGAGCCTAATGTGTGTCGTTTCTACACATTCAGTATATACTTTCCTGTACGATGAAAGTCCTATATGGTGGCATATACTAAATATAGAAGTAGAGGAAAAGAAAACTCAAATCACTCCCACCTCCGGTAATTACCTATGCTCTTGGGAAACAGATACTTACGTGTGGCTCCACAGGCTTATACATAAACCATGTTATGTGTAGCGTGAAAAGTCTCTTACTTATAAATTAATACATGTTTGGGAGAAAACAACATGCGCTGAGATGAAAAGAGGCATGGAAACATGAACCAGTCAGCCTTTCTTCTGGCTTCTATGGAGCATCTCATATGATTTGATCTAAGATGTAAAGATGGACGTATAGAGAGGGAAGCAACAAGCCTGTTATGGCCCCAATTTCAACTTTGAAATACAGAGAAGGAATGATGGCATGGCGTTAAAAGGGTTCTCTTCTTGCATGTTCGACTCATCTCCTCTAATGTTATTTTGAAGGAGATTATTCAGTGTGTGTATAACAGCCTACTGTAACACAGAACGCGGTCCTGTCCTTTAACCCTCTCTCAAAGATGCACATTTGATGCATTTTGGAGCAGAAACAGTTCTTGCTGTCACAGTGATATTCCCCCAGACTAACGTCTGACCGTGTCAGCTGAAAGACTATCGTGACATGGTGATGCATATTGAAAAGCGCTGCACACTGTTGACACCAGGACTGCACCACCTGATCAAACTGGCAAACTCTCTGTTTAGGGATCTAGAAAATAAATCCCATAAATTGAATATTCCCTCAGGAGGGTGTTGAGTTCGTAGTTTATGACGGAGTCAGTAATCCTATAAAGTCTGGATTTGCCTTTCTTTATGAGGCTCAGCATTGTGCTGGATCTTGTGGGCTTACGAGCTGCCAAACAGGGACAAATTACAAATCATTGACAAAACCAAAGGGCCCTGATTATTGATTGAGGGAAATCAAAGATAAACAGCTTTCCCTGTGATCCTGCCTCTCCACCATCCGCACTCAGAGATTCACTGTACTGTACAGTACCGCAGAGAATCAATGGTGGATTCAGCCTCTCTAATTCTCACCCCTCTACCTGCTCATTTATTTTCATCCCCTCTCTGTTGCAGAAACGTTTCCATCCTCTCCCTCGCGCCTCGTAGTGTCTTACTGGCAATATAAATACTTACTGTGCAATGTTAGGTTGTCGTACACCAAAATAAGCTAGAACAGAGGTCAGATAGTCTATGTATGTCCGTCCTATGACCTTGGACAGGGTCAGTTTAGATTTGTGAACACCAGCATGTCAGTCTCAAAGCTAGAAACAAGAAACTCCAAACTCTAATATGTGGGGTTTCTGATGATAGCGATGCCACAAGTCTCTCTTAATGCCTGTTAGCATTACAAAGCATTACATCTGTACCATTTTGCAGTCTGTTTCAATGTCTGTTGGTAATCAACAGCAACAGACAAATATTTAAAAGTCAATATGGACAAGAAAAATACAAAAATAGATTTTGTTTGGATGAGAAATTATGGCTTGCATGGTATTTCCATGTGTGTCTGCATTGGAAAAGGTGCATGACAATGCATTCGATCAAAATACACCGTTTGCAAGACGGCGCTGAAACAGGAACATTAACATAATTTTCTCCTACAATGCATGCAAACAGCTTAATTGAATTGTTCTACTAAAGTAAGGACAATAAATAGATTTTTGCGTGCATGTAAATATATGTAGGCAATGACCGGGAGACTTACTTTAAGGACCTGTGACAATACAAAGTAAACACTTAAACAGCTGTTTCAGAGCTGCTATCATTACTGTGAAATATGCCGTGTATGATGTTAAAAGCTATGACATATTGTAGGAGTCTACTAAGTCTGTTTTCCATTCACTGGCACCAGAACGTGTCCAAATCCAAATTCACAAAAAATTGAATATAATATACTGAACAATATATTTCAAATATCATATGTGACATAGAAGATGTTCTCCCCCTTTCTTTTTTTCCTGAACCCAATCTACTTATAGAAATCTTGAGTAAAATAAATCCTGATCAAGCAGAATGATATTGATACCTAAATATTCATACTCATTTCACACTTCCATGTTAGATTAAATGAGTGAAAACCAAGTTAACCTAACCAACTATGCAGCAGAAGACTTTACATTGAACAGAGTTAGTCTTCGGTTTTTCAGTTTACTACAGCTGGGTAGTGGACTTGGGCATTGTGTTATCTTGAGGCGGGATGTGACCTTGGAGGATTGCCGTTGGGTGTTGAATTGAGGTGTTTGAGTAATGATTTTTGGTGAGGCTATATCAAAAGGCCAAAGAAATAATGACGTTGACTGGTCAAACACAATCTGAACGTACCTGAAGGTCCTACTTCAGTGGCCACTGCCATGGGGAGTTATTATAGTTGGAGTATTTCTCAACGCAGCATTTTCTCCAAATCAATGACCGTTTATAGCTGAGTAAAAGATGCTGCAGTTCAAACCTGGAATAATTTGGAAAATATATGCATATATATATGTATATATCCTTTGGCAGTGTACTTCTCCTCAGCTCAAAAGCACACAATAGGACATATCAAGAGAATCCCTGCTATCCACTTTAGTTATTGTGGGAAAGAGCTGTACAGACCGGAAAACAATCTGCAAATCATCGTATGCCGACTGTGGCACAAGTATCTGCCTCACAATGCGTGTAACAGCCAAATATACCTTACAAATACTTGAATTAGTATTAAAAGTAGACCAACAGCCTAGAATTATTTGCAGCCACTGTTGAGTGAGCCCAACACATAGAATCTAATGTTAAAAACGAATGTGTGAGGTTTGAAGCCCAGGCATGACAGATGCCATGGAGACGTGAGCATTGCTGCACAGGCTGTAAGCCCTGGAGTGCATCATACGTTACTGTGTTTACTCAGATGAAACCCTGGTGTTGGTGGGCATGGCGTCTCATTAAAAGGCATGTAACCTCCGAAGGATTGCTCAAAGTTTAAACCAGAGTCAAAACGTACTCCTAAATTTTATGCAGACTTGATGTTAGGAGTTGCCGGATCTGTAACGGAGCCAGATTGGAGCCGCAACTTTGGAGATATGCATGGCTTCTATTATTGTTGGACTACACAGTGGTCTGTTGCATATTTGAGCCATATGAATGTATAGATTTAGCTTATTATAGTAATCTATCACCATGTCAGAAACAAACTAGATGTTATTGAAATAAATGTTGGAGATGAGATTATCTATGGATAGCTGCTGAGAAGCCTTCTATTTGGCTACAGTATGCCTACACTCTCAAAAAACAAAGAGAGACATAAGTACCCTATAAGGTACATTAATGTTCCTCACAGTAAAACTTGAGTTGTAGAACGTGATAATTGTGTTCACTTAACCATAGGTAAAATGTAGATAGGTGCAACATAACAAGTAGACCGTAGCGGAACAAGAACGGACCTGGTGTAGCAGTTTAATATGCCGTGCCGCAACTGTGCCACAACAAGTTCAGATACGCAAAAGTTACGCATACTGTGTAGTTTAGGCATTGAAGGAACAGCTGGATTTGTTTGAAGATGTGTTCAGGACCAATGATAAGCACGTCTGTCTTTTAATAGTTTAGCTGTCAAATGTTCTGGGACATCCAATCTTTAACATCAGCTAAGCAGTCATGTAGTGTAGTCAACTTACTGGGGTTATGAGGTTGACTAATGACTAATATGGCCTAGGGGTAGCATATACAGAAAGAACAGTACTGGTCCAAGAATTGATCCTTGAGGTACACCACATGTAATTACAGAAGCTGACGAGATAAAATCACCAATTAAAATAGAGAATGTTCTATTTCACAAGTAGGAGAACCAGTCAAGGGCAGTCCCAGAAATACCAACCCACAGAGTCAACCTAAAAGCAGCGTATATACAAACATTTGAACATTGACATCCAGCACTCACTAAAAGCTCCATTTCAGCTAAAAGCACACCACCTGTTTACTTACAGCCAAACCTAAACATTTTCTTAACCCTTAACCAAAGTTTCTTCTTCCCTAACCCTCAGGCAGTTCTTGTTAGCTTAGACTTTAGACTTTATTGTCCCCAAAGGGAAATTCCTTTCCACAGCACTGTACACATGAGCCAACAGTACATACAACAGCACACAGTAACAGCATACAAAGACAGACAACAGTACAAACTCAGGCATGTTTAGCGAGGCCTATTGTTTAAGGCAGCTATGGCCCTTCTGCACCTCGGTGTTCTGGACCTGCACCCGTAGTTCCCTAGGGTTCCCTAGGGTAAGGTGGTGATTGAGTGGGTGTGTGATGTCCTGTTCCATTGAAGTTGCAATGCGTGCAATGGCCTTATTGTTTAGCTCTGCAAGGTTTGGTGTGGGGAGACCTATTATCCTGGCAGCGATGTTGGTTATACGTTTGAGTAAACCAAAGTAAAGTAACCTTCTCCCCCAACAATAATCTTAACAACAGCTCATTAAGTGCAGTTAGTTAACTGCAAATACTATAATCAGATTTTAATTTTTTTAAATAACAAAATAACTGTCTAATGCAACAACTCTGCTCAGTTTGTGATGGCTTCTCTCTGTCGTCTGCGTTGCGGTGACCCGCTGTGGGCAGAGAGGTGGCCCACCTGTGTCGATGGGCTCCAGATCGGACACAGCTGTGCAAATATTGAGCCAGGACAAGCCGAGCTCCAGCCATCAGCCGTCAGCCGTCACTGCTGTGGCCCTGTTTTCTAAGCTCATGCTTCCATCTCCATCTCTCTCTCTCTCTCTTTCTCTCTCACTCTCCCTCTCTCTCTCTCAACTATTGCATTTTGATGGTATGTGGGACGTTGCGTCGTCATGGTGTGTCACGTTTTGTCTGTGTGTGTAGACACATTCTTGTGAACACAATAACACAAGAACAAAACATGATAGAAACGTCATACTTAGTATAGAGTAGATGATCTGCTTAGATATATGAGCGTCTTACTGCATAGATTTGCATATTAATGAGGACAAACTGTTTTCTTGAAACTAATATAACCGCTTCATGCTTTAAGATACGGAGTTCGTATATCACCCGTGTGTTATGTGAAGAAGTATGTTGACGCAGAAATATTTTCTAATTAATGCATTAATCAAGTGCCTCTTGTTTTTATTGTTATAGTCTTTGATCTGAATTTAGTCATAGGACTTCAAGTTCAAATTTCATGAATAACTGCAGGTTTTTAGAGCCGACAGCTTTGGCTGATCTCCCATAATGACACCAACCCAGTATGTTAGGCAACAAGAGCAGTGACTATTACAGCTCATTTACTGCTTAATGGAAAACAAGGGAATGCACTTATCCATCCATCATATCTCTCTCAGGTTTAATTTCCAACCTGTGACTTAACCAGTTGGTTTGGTGGACCCAGTAAAACCCAGCCAGAGAATGTCCATTAGTGGTTTTCAGATGTCTGTGGACTAAAATACCATAATCATCTCCACACAGCAATGCTGGACTAGACAAAGAAGAAGCAATGCTTTTATGGATGAATGTTACATAGAGCAGAGAGTGACAGGAAAACAACACACACAGGCCTATTTTACTCCCTAGTCTGTCAAAGATGCGTCATGCGCTATTCTCTTGTGCTCTGTTGTCATGGCAAAATTAAGACTCTGAACCATCTGAAGTGATGGTGTTGCCTAGAATAGCAGGCTATGGGCATGGAGTTAGTTGTGGGGGAAAATCCCCTGATATGTCTGTTATTTGGGAGGTCTAGGCCCAAATGATAAGATGATAGTTCGGCAGACTCTGCCTTTTTAAGATGGCAGACTTTGTATTTACTAGCAAGGAACCGGGGCTGAGCAATCATGTGCTCTAATCAGTAGTGCGAGAAAATATGTGAATGCTCCATAATTGGAATTTCAAACAACTTTGTCAAAATGCTTTTCTACTTTTTCAGCACTGCATTTCTGCTATGATGATTTATTTGTTTCTTATATAGAAGACTTACATGACGGTGAACATCTTTTTCATTCCAAATGGGTACAAATATTCACATATATTATTGTTCTCTCCTTTTCTTGACAGGCGGGTAGCTGATGGATAATCATTTTGGTCAAATGAAAATCTGTGCTCAGCTCTCTTCAAATGTACAAATTTGTGGTAGTTTATAAAAGGCTGGGCGCTGGCTGTGAGCTATATTGTATGGGTCTCCTTGAGAAAGATTGAAGCCTGATAGAATATTTATCACTCGAGATTCATCTCTCCCTGTGATAAAGCATGAAGTATATGGCTCCAGATTCCTAATGACCTCAGGAGAAACCTGCAGCGTCAATGCATACTCAGAATAATTCACAAGCCACTGAAGGTCATAATCTTATTTCGATAGCTAGAGATCTGCATAGGGACGAGTCCTGCAATCATCTTCAGACTGGCTCGATGGAAGATGCCCGACTTCAGAGTTAAAGGGAATTGTAGTTGTATTTTGAAATGGCTGGTCATACTGTAACAAAAAGAAAGAACTAGTGACTGCACATTATCACATGGTAGTAATGTAAATTATCCATTAAGTTGCAACAGTTGTTGTATGCCATGTTGTGATTATTAGCGGGAATACATTTTTGTATGTTCTGTGAAAGGCCTTCAGCCAACTGGAGTTTCCTCTGGAGCATATTTCATATGAGAGTTTATATGTCACAAACACTATGATAGCCCCACCAGATTTGTTATCAAATCACTTGAGTTGAAAATGGATCTACAGAACCTGAGAACTGACTATTATTACTTTTGGTGTTCTGTAATCTGTAATATTTCTTCACCTTACTTTATTGGGGTGCCTAATACCCCTTTAACTTCCCATTATACTTTCACTTAGGCCAATTAAGGCTTTCAGATCAATGAAAGCCCAATCTATATTGCCATATCTGGGAAATATCAAATCCCATTGCAAAATAATGTCGCACATAAACTGTTATTTAAACGCTGCAGTTAGTTTTTCCTTGAACCAGGTTTAGGGACAACAGTTACTTTTCCTGTGTTTAATGTGCAAACTGAAAATCATTGAATTTCCTGATTATCTGTGGATAAACATGATGCGATGGCAATGGAGTTATTTATGCTACAGATGTTTGCTGCAGAGCACTCTGCCTACTCCAGGGAGTCATGATTCATTTATTTGTGTTTGGATAAGAGCATGTATCCCAGCCCTATTAATATTGCTCTTTTGCAGAATCAGATAATATCTTAGCAAATTGAATATTCACCCTTCTAAGTCAAGACTCCAGTCTGTATGCCGCAAAGAAGAAGTTTGGAACGCATTAGGATGCATTAGCCCAAAATACTGCTCCTGTGGGGTAACACCGCCATATTCCTTCATGAGGTACGGCATCAGGGGATGAGCTGGATCACCCAGAAGAAACACAGGAGCAGCCTCTTCGTCCTCCAACAATTCTTTAGGGTAGGAGGAAATAACTTCATTTCGAGTTGGCAAATATGCCTGGTCATTGACAACAACGTCCATGAGGCACTACTTGTCCGGGTTCGTTCCATCCATCCATCCATTTTCAACCGCTTATCCGAAGTCGGGTCGCGGACGTAGCAGCTCCAGCAAGGGCCCCCAAACTTCCCTTTCCCTGGCCACATTAACCAGCTCTGACTGGGGGATCCCAAGGCGTTCCCAGGCCAGCGTGGAGATATAATCCGTCCACCTAGTCCTCGGTCTGCCCCGTGGT
>OMOT01001024.1:23636-38238 GCA_900312575.1 Acanthochaenus luetkenii
AGAGAGACCAGCACAAACTCACTGCAGCGTTATCACATCTGGGCCCTTTTCACCAGCTCAAACCCTCTTTGTCCAAATCCCTGTGTGTGTGTGTGTGTGTGTGTGTGCGTGTGTGTGTGTGTCCCTCCTTTTCTCATAACAGACACTAATGTAACAAACGGATTAAGCACCATTAACTTGTAAATGTGTTCTTTTGTTCTAACTTTATCCCCACCAGCTTTGTCCAACCAAAAAATATCATTGTATTGTCAGCGATGTTGCTAAATTGTCCACTTCACACCTTTCATCCCCACATACAGAACTATTTCTACAGGTGCCTCTGTTTGAATAGTAGACACCATCAGCATCAAAACATCCTCTTTAATGTGAAAAGGTGTGAGGGAGGTGCATCATACAGTATTTTGAAATATATGTTTGTAATCTCATTCAGTAGATTTCAGGAGTCTGACTCCAGACTTCAAACCAGCAATAGACATTTGTTTCCACCCTCATCAAAGTAATTGTGTCTTCCCACCAATTTCCAGAGTCTCGGTTGAAACACAGTGTTATGTAAGTTATCTTTTGATGGAAATGTAAACTGTATTTCGTGAAGTTGCGTTTTAGCGATCGCCAATGTCTAACAAATTGTGTCATGTTAGGGCATCATCACATAGCGTGCTGCTATCTCTTTTAACATTACTTACCTTATACATCATATCCATCGGCCTCTTGCTGTCGGGCACCTGGGGAATCAATAGAAACTGCATTCACTGACATAAATACATTCGATGGCTACGTTGGAAACAGCTACCTCGTTTGATGTGGCTTTTGCGACTGAGCACCAAGTTACTTGATTGGTCTACACGCCATAGGATATGTAGTTAGTTTAGTATGGATATGATTGCTTTAAATGATAGTACATAACTGTACATTGTATTGGTTGATTTAGGCTCCAAGTACAGGCTTATAATAAGCTACGGACACGATGTGCTACACCGTATCGATCGGATCCATCTCCTTGCCAAATGCTTCCTCAGTGGGGTAGAATGAACGCCGCCTTGTTCTGTCCCCATTTCGCTTTTTATCTCAGTAACAGGGTAGCGGGGCGGCAATGGCTCAGGAGGTAGAGTTCCCGCTGAGCAAACCGCAAGGTTGAAGGTTTGGGTCCAGCTCCTCCCGGAGAAATAAAAATCTGTTGTAGTGTCCTTGAGCAAGACACCTACAAGACACATACATCAAGTATTATAAAGCGAATGCATTTTCAAAATAGGAATTTGAGAGCAGTACCATGCCCCATTAATTATGCTGCACAGGATCAGTGTAGTCTGAGAGCCCCATTAGCTCCAGATCATTCTGAGCGTCAGAATTTAACTAGTCAAGTGTAAAGCAGAAGTTTTTGCCTTGACTGGAGTGGATTGTAACAAATCAGAGGTTGTTGGAAAGCCTGGGAGAAAGGTGCAGTACTCTGTCCAACAAATACCAACAAATAGTTCAAGCTGAAGAAAGCCACAGCACACTGCTAAGTAAAGCCCCTTAACATGGTAGGTGTCACATACAATAATCTAAATGGATGCAAATGTCACAGCTGGGCTTGTAGTTGGGAGGGAAACAGCCTTGTTTGTCTTAATCTAAGTCAATCTTGTTGAGGAAATGCCTTGGGCATTGCCTCTTACCTGAGGCGCCCTTCATTTGAGCATGACTTCGGTGTGCTTAGTCTGATTGGCTGCTAAGTGCAATATGTGTTTGTCAGGGGTGAGACATGCCATGACAACAGCCGCATCAGACTATAAAGACCTATTTTCACATGCTCAGATAACAGCACAGCTTCTCTGAGTGGACCGCTCCACATCATTGGCAAGGCTTTGACATAATGCTGATAACAATGTACTGCCGAAGAGACTAATGTTTGTAAATCTCAGCTCTATTTTTTACGAGCCATTCTTCATGAATAGCGATGCCATATTTTGACAGTTTAATGTCGCCCCAGAACAGGACATTTAGCTGATATTCCATTTCTGCTGAAAATGTTAGATAACATGACAAAAGACCTTTTTAACTACATTATATTGACTCTGTACTCCTGCTGTACGTTGTAGACTATGACGACAAGCGGACACTAATATAGGAAGAATTGATTCAACGTTGATTTCAATACTATGACTATTGTATGCTTGGTGTATTGTGCTCAAGCACATAACTCATAGCTCATACAATTCGCTGTCTGCTTGATTACGTGATCCAAAAACAACCATGAATATTCCTCTGTCAAATAGTTGTGTAATTACTCATCTAAAGGTCAAAGGTGGAGTTTGTCTTCAGTTTTTACGACCCTAGGCATTAGGGTGTACAGTATTACGGAAGTGCGGGGCCGCTGCGATGGAATCACAGCTCAGACCCACCTGAGGCGACTTGAACACTTTTAGCATCATTGATCATAATGGGTATAGTATGGCTGCTGTCAGTACTGATAAATTAATTTGAGGGAAATGGTCACAGATTGCCTGCAGGCTAGGTGGCTAGCGTTGTTCCAGTGAGACCTGGTTGCATGCATGCAGACGTGACTCATTTGTTGCTGTAGGGGCTAGATCTGCCATATGAGTGGAGCAGCAGCGTGACAAGGCAGGCACGGGGAGAAGCTGTGCAGTCTGCTCCTTAATATTCAAGAGTGTCAGGCTGTGTGTGTTCCTGTGAAGGAAAGAGTCTTTGCTGATGTGGAAATAACATTCCCTTACTAAAATGTAAGCATATATTTTCCTGTCACAATGTGACAAATCAGTATGCATCACAACAGTAAGGTGAGCAACACGTCCTTCGGTGGCTCTGCAGACACTCTTCTAAGGTAACTCTGACGAACTCACTGCAGGCTGGAAAACATTAATTTACCATGGGGTGCAGATGAATAGGGGTAATTACATTTTAAAAGCACCAACACCTAGTTTTTATGAAGCCCAGTCAAACTGGAGCTTAAACTGATTATACATATTTTCATTATAGCATACAACACATTACCAATCTGCTTCATTGGAAAGTCATATGTATCACTAATCAAACAGCAAAGACAATTGTTTCTAATTCGGTTCCATGTAAAAATATGTGAAGATGTGATTGATTTAGATTTATTTGTGTCTGAATCATTATAATTTCAAGCTTTTGCTTTTGCACAACTGAAATCACAAAAATAGAAAATCAACTGGAAACTGGTGGTCCTGGCTCCGTTTGGAAATCCTTGCTTACAAATCAATCGAAAGCTATAAAGATTATTTATGGTTTGTATACTGTCCCTTCATGAAGGACAGTAAGAAATCTCTTTTACGTCCACCCTGTGCCCAGGTTTACAGTGGCCAAACTCTCAAATATTCACAAAACATTGATTTTTGGAAGACATCCACATGCAAATACATTGATCAACATTCATGATTCCAATTTGGGTTCAATCTTGCTTCCCAGAGAGTTTAGTAATCTGAGGATAAAATGACAGGAATCAGGGAAGGGTGACCAGGTTGCTAGAGGCCTGCAGGTTTGTACATTTGTAAATGGCGACAGTATGAAAAACACGACACATGTCTCACACTGCAGTTTGGTGTCTGATATATCTTGGTTGACCCTTTCAGCACCTCTTGTGTGTAGATAACAAGCCTGTACAGCAACAAACCGTAATATTTCATCTAGCTTAATGTTGAGAACGAGAACATGAATTTCCAAGTCTTTCTGTCTCTCCATGTCTGCGGGTAAGAGTATGTTAATGAAAGAGCCATGGCTATGCCGTTTTATCTCTTTCAAAGTATATATTGCATATATTGCTAAAACATTGTCTTCAGATACATGTACAGATAAGGTCAGAACATCGACCAGCTGAGAAAGGCCGCCACGAGCCAAAGGTTCAGAGGTCAGTGCAGTGAATTTCAAGACCAGAACATCATTATATAAGTCTCAGCCAACACAGTATGAGTTCTGCTAGTTGAATTAAAAAAAAGTTTTACACCAGCACTTTTGACATCTTTCAGGAGGAATAGGGAATTAAAAATGTCTACTCTTGAGTAGTTGAACAAAAAGACATTGTGATTCTACATTGCATCATTTGTATTCTCTTGTCTTTAATCTTCATGTAAAACAAGCATTCAACGCACAGAAATGTGTGTTGGCCATAGACAGGGTTGCTATTTAATAGCAGCTTTGATGTAATTAAATCAACGCTCTTTCACTTGCTATATTTTCAGATTTAGAGCTTGGTAATACATCACTAGTCGCACAGAGGCATATAAATATTCCCATGAACTATCCTGCTTGATAAATGTCCTGACATGCACTGTTCTCAAGATTCCCAATTTTGGACGCCAGCCCTTATTTGTCGTAAGAAATTAATCTAATGCCCATCTGAAAATGGTTTACGATCAATAAATGGCATCCTGCTTTACACGTCACTCTGATAACCTGTGTCTCCGCTCAATGACCTACCTGCGTGATGTGTATGTCAAAGTAAATCCTCACAATGCCTGTGTGTGTTTCAAGGCATGCTCATAAACATGGCATGAAGCGAAGGGGGGGAATATGAGTGATGGATGTAGTTCAAGGACAGATCCATGATCATCCATAATGGCCCCCAGTACTCCAAATAATCTCTTCCATTAGCGCGGTCATATGGCTGTGGCGTGGACAGTCATGGATGCTTAACTTGTAAAAATGTGGGTTTCGCTTTTCTTCTTCTTCTGTACTGTACCTCCATGGCCTCGAGCTTAGTATCCCCTGCTCGGAATACCGTCTCTTGGCATCAGCAGTCAATGCCAAGAGAAAACAGGGGCCAAGCAGGTCACCCATCCAACCAGCGGGCGTCAGACCCAAAGGTCCTTTGCCGTATGCAACACTGTTTTTCATGGAACCAAACAGACGTTTTATGTATAGCGAGGGGGAATTAATTGATCCAAGCCAACAGAAGTTTCCCAAATGCAGGCCTGATAATAGGGGACCCGTCATCATTAGGATTGATGGCACCAATTTATTATTAATGATTCGTAAAATGAGATCCAGTAGACCCCATTTTAAATACATTTTCCATTACAAAGGAGCTGACAAGCAACTCTGCTGATCTCTCCGCCAAAGCCTTTCACCGTCTCTCTTTCTCACTCTGAAATACAGTATCCCTACTTCACCCGGTGCAATGTCTCACTTTGGCGATGCTTGGATTGTCCCAAATTGAAAGCATTTATTTCAAAGCCGAGAGGTGAATTTAAAGCCTTGTCACAGTGCCGTGTGATATTGAGGTGTTGTATTTTGTTTTAACCCACTAGATATTGTATCGTATTCTCTTTCCCCAAATCTCCCCCATTGGCCTCACACTCCATAGCCATCCTGTTCAATGTGACTTTCTGTCAATCAAACTGCCACTAGTCATACAGTATGAAGCCAAACGGCAACATGTCCTGTTAGCATGTCATCCAGATTCAGACTATCCCAATATATATGACAAAAGTACTGATGAAATCAATGTGTAATACTGTAGATGTTACACAATTCATATGAATGCACTGCAGTGTTATTCTAGTTTGTCTCACTTAAAATGCTTTGTTTGACAGTGTATCAAAACGATCTTGCTTGCTGGCTGGAAAGTAATAGCTGTCTGAACGACTGCAGAATGCAGGCTGGGCAAAACCATCTAAAGTTGCAGAGACATTGGAATTGATTTAAATACAGACAGCATTTAAACTGCCTGTGGGGACATAATACATTATTTCACAAACTCCCAAACTAGACATACATCTTACAGTAGATAACGCTTCCTCTCCAAAAAATACCATCAGCAATGCCTAGAGTGTTCTTAATAATTAATGTCTAGAGTGTCCTTGGTAATTAAGAGTTAAGTGTTCGTGTTTAGGTGTGCGTGTGCATTTCAATGCCCAAGTCCTTCTGAATGTGCGAATGTGTGAATGTGTGAATGTGTGCGTGTGTGGTAATATCTACGTCTCTGGATCCACACGGCTGGAGTCCATGTTTGTGTGCGTTTCCTGTGGAATAGCTGGTGGCTCCAGTCGAGCTGTGAAAACAGCTCTGTTATATCCCTGTGGCTTGCCACTCGTCCCCCTTTACACTCGCGCTGATATGAGGGGAGCCCTAGGAAGCCATTACTCCAAACTACTCTCTCGTTTATACACTTTTTTTTCTTTTCTTCTGGCAACATTCTAGGACAGTAAGAGGCCATTTTCCTCAGCTTAAAGGAGCATTAAATAATTGAGGACTTTTATCGACCTCATTGGTGACCAAGGATTTGCATCATCATCAACAGGACTAACACAGCTTACAGTGGCCTGTAATTGACAAAATAGAGAGAGTAAGCCAGCTAATTAGAGCAGGAATCCAACAGAAACGTCAGGTGAATTGGTAATAAATCACAATGCAATATAATTCTGCTTTGTCGTTTGCATTTTGGGCTTGAGAATGAAATGTGTTGGGAGGCCGGTTGCTGGGTCGTAGCTCTGTCCTCCACCTTTGAGCAGCTGAACATGTGAGGTCCAAAACCGAGTACGGCAGGAAAGTGAGTTTTTGAAAGTCCGAAATCTCAGCACCTGGCAAAGTACTCATCGAGTCATTGCTATTGATCAACAATCCTATCAACCCTTGCAGATATAGTATGGTCATTTTGTGCTATGGGACAGTACAAATCTTACTTGTTGCATCTTTAACTGCAACTATCTTAGCATCCATAGACATATTTCACTTCCACACACACCAGACCTGGATAAAATAGAATTAGCAAATAATTTGTAGTATTTGTTTTAACCTACTTGGCATATCAAACTAGGGGGAATTACACCATTAGTTAGGTTAAAAATAATTCATCTTCCTAGCACGCAATGCCCTATAGACAAACCACAGCCATCAGGATCTTCAACTGGGTTAAAAAAAAAATGCTAAGAATTATGTGTGAATGCTACTTGACCCAGGTTACACACAAACATACACACACACACAAATCTATGTTTGTGTGTACAGTTCTCCATGTAAACTGGTAGAGTGCTGGGAACAAGTTAACAGCTGTATAGTAACCACCTTCCATAATTAATTCTGTGCGAATCTGCCTGAAAAATGAAATGCATGAATTCAGAACACACTCGGTACTATACCATTTAATTTGAGCGTATTATGCACTTAACCGCAATTTGAATAATGCAATGCAAATCACCTTCCTCTGAGACTTTTAAAGGAGGATACTTTACTCTTCATGTTCACCCATCAAGAATGGAGCTGGACCTGAGGAAATCTCTTTGTACACACTATGTGATGTGTCAAGCTAATCATGACAGGACAGCCGCAACTGTTCTGCCATTTCTTAGTTGAAGAAAATATATACTCTATGATACTGACCCAAACTGGCTCCAAGGTCTTTAAAACAGACCATTATCTCTCCAGATACTCTAGTTATCTTGACTTGTATTAACTGTCAGACCATTTGATACAACTGTTCCCTCAGTTTCAATTCCCCTGCAGTCATGGCAGAAGGTGATCCTCTTTCATAATTTAAGGCTCATAAATCCTAAATTGAATCTCTGAGATGCTTTTCTCTTAATGTAATCCAGATTTATTGAATTACATGTCTGCATTAGCTTTATTATTTGCACTTAGGATATAAATCGATCAAGCTTTTATATTTTATTTTATTTCATTTCATATAGTACCTCAAAATGCAGAGGAGTTACAAAGGGCTGGCCATTAAATTACAATGGCAAACTAACATGATATATATAAAATACTGTACTATCAAGTACTCAACAAGTAACACGTAAGAACTAATTATATGTCAGCGCTTGGGTGGAGCTGCTTCTTGATAAGGAGGATGTTCAAACTTCAGAGGGATAGAATATTGGCTGCACATACTAACTTCACTGAGCCATGGAAAAAATGATTGCAATATAAACACATTTAATGAGTCTGGTGATCACTAGAATTCAAAGCTCCTCATTTGTATCAGAACAAAACATAGCTTTAGGAAATGTGCAACTCATATGGTTATGAACAAACTGGCGCAAGCCTGTGCCAAGAATCCCATATTCATGAGCATATGAAATTGAAATTAAATTATGTAGTCTGACAAGACAGAGAAAATGCGACGACTACCCCTGTCTAAATGTACGTAAACCTAAGTAGTAAAAATAATTATTTATTATTGTAATTATTAGATCATATAGCAGTTGGATAATCTAGCTTCTACTCATCTAACTCGATCATTCATTCATCATCAGAACTACCAAAAATCTACAAAGAATATTAGTAATAAGAGGCTGCCTATACACTTCTTCTACTTAACTCACCTGCATGATACACTTGGAAATGTCTGCACTATCAAGCTCTAGGCCAAAGCATGATCGATTTGTCTCGCGGCTATCTCCACACTACAGATATCAAATTCAGAACGGGTTTTTGAGAGACTGGCAGGAGTGCAAAACCAAGAGAGCGCGAGAGAAACAGTTAATATGCGTTGTAGGGACTTAACTTCAATAAAAAAAGATTACATTCAATGTGCGCCAGAAATATTTCATCGAAATATTTCATTCTTATGAGAAAGTGCCATATTTATCCCATCCTACATTCAGAGACCCTAAAGACAGGAGTCCCAGTGAGGATATCGGCTCATGCGGTAATGGTGACATATTGAAGAGCATAGCACTTTCCCTTTCGTCTTAGAGGACAAAGCCACTGGATGGAACTGATATAGCATGATGGATCTGGCACTGTATGTAGGAGACTATTTCTCCAGCCCTGAATACCATTCAGTCATTCCGTGCTGTAATATACACACACACGTGGATAAAGACACATCAACACACACTTGTTTACCAATGGGTATTTGAAGCTGGCTTTATCAATGTTTTAACTATAATTATTTTGCTTTTATTTACAAAACTTGCCGCCACACTGCTTATTATTCTTATTTGCATTATTTATTTATTTTATTATTATTATTATCATTGTCCTTATCAATAACCTGTGAAGGAGGATCTTCTCAAAATACATCATTACTTATCACCGTGTCCTTTACACCCTGTGAGCTGCTTTCTGTTGGCATATTTCATTTCCGCTTCTTTCATTTGTACTTTCCAGTCTACCTTATACGAGTGATGTGTTTAAAATGCTGCGATTGATTTATGTTTCATCTGAAATCTCCAAGAATTATTGTTGGTCTTTAAAACAAGTGACCTGGTTTCGTACTCCACCTTTTGCGTGTGATTTGTTTTCCTTTGTTCACGACCATGCAAATCACATTTATATTTATATGGCACACTCTTGAATAAATAAAAGCTAAATAAAAAATACATGCAAGTTGGAGTTTATTAAAAATAAATGTAATGGAATAAGTCCATTAAAACACATGGGTGGACAGCTAATCAATGTTCCTCTAGTGGGCCACTAGTTAATTCACCTTTCAAACAAGTGTCCAGGGTTCGATTCCTGCTGCCACCTAGTATACAAAAATACTTTTCATGAGGCGGAGGTGTAAAAGGAAAACACCGGTATCATCGTCTTATTAATTCATCTCTGATGCCCCTTTGCTACTCGTGACCCACCTAAATAATTTTTCAGTGCATAGTGTATGTCGTTAGATATGTAATTCAAAGTTGCATTACCCTCCATGGCTCATTGGATTCCATTCAGCTTGTAACTCTATTGAATATCCCACAGGAAAACGTCCCCCTCAATACAAAGCCATAATACATAATTACGAATTTCATTTCAATTATTCTTTTCAGGCGGTAACTGTGAGTTCCTGGACTCGCAGCATTTGAATCCAGGAACAATATAGTTTGCTATCTAGTGTCAAGTGAACGGTCAAGCTAGTTTCTTGAGTTCTTACAAGGGTTTTTATGAGCTCATATAATTCAACACCACATTACCTTTAAGGGACATAGCCTAGGTTAATAATATGCAAGAAACTGGCCCATGGGCAATGAAAAAAAAAAGTAAGAGAAATGAGCCAAATGAGAAAACAATAGATTTTTCCCCCTCTGGCAAAAGGGCAAATTAGGTATCTATTATAGATGTCGACTCTCAAGAAGGTGCCTATTGAATCGTAGCAGGGACCAGGAGGATCAAATCACATCAATAAAAACAAGCCTTCCATCTTTATACACCTGGTCCATTGGTATCGGTCACATTTTTTACACTAACAGCTCTAAGGGGACCGCTTTCAAAATCTGGTGATATATTTGGGAAATGAAAGTCTAAATGTTTCCTGTCCAAAATGTTTCCAGTTGGAAGCCACACTGCCATAGTGGGGTAGCATGGACGACAGCCAGGTTCTGGAGGGTGACGAGTACTAGACTTTTTCTACCTTTTCTAATGAAAGATTCCAGGACAGAAAATTGAGTGAAGTTTGTAGATCTCCCTCGCACATTTATATTCTAGCCAGTCATCAAAAGCCTTGGAGAAAAATGGCAATTCCAAAATCATTAGTTATTTCAGTCCCCTATGATTATTGTGCCATGGTTTAAAGGAAAATATGATGATATGATAGGAAGCCTGTCATCATTTAAGACTCATTTAGCGTTTCACAGCAGTACTCCTAATGTTGAGAGTTCATACAGAAATATTAGTTCTCAAGAACTGTATGTCATTATTGATGTAATAATGAATGTATCATAATTCATACTTTTGAAAATGAATTCATGTAATGGGACTCTTATGAAGTATATAGAGGGTAGGATGCATAGAACCAACACTCTTAGTTTTATATTTGGGGAAGGCAGTGACTCAGGAGGTAGAATTCATGCCCAGCAACCGCAAGGTTGAAGGTTCGAGTCCAGCTCCTCCCAGGGAAAAATCTGTCATAGTGTCCTTGAGCAAGACACCTAACCCCAAATTGCTCCCGTTGAGCAGGTTGGCGCCTTGCATGGCTGCCTCCGCCAACGGTATGACATGTAAGTCGCTTTGGATAAAAGCGTCTGCTAATTAATAAAAAGTCATACATGTTTATTCAGGTGGAAGTGGGACTCTGTATAGCTTTTACATATAGGACAAATCAGAATGTTCTTTTTTTTTTAAAGGCTTGCAAATACGTCTGTGTGGATGACTTGAAAACAGAAATAGGGTAGTGCAGTGGTAAACACAAGAAACGCGAAGCATAAGCTCAGTAAGACATGCTTGTGATGAAGGGCTATATAAATAAACTTTGCTTCCAAGGTATGAAGCAGTCATGTGTTCGTGTACTGGGGGTGGACAAGGTACACCACATGAACAAGTACTTCAACTTTGATGTAACTACTGTAAATCGTAATTACAACGGAAGCTACACAGGGAAGTCATATTAAGTTCAATGCAGATTATTTTTGTCAGGTTTAAAAAATTTCCACTTACTGTATATATATGACTTTTCAAAGCAAGACACATAGGCAACTAACAGAGTTCCAAAGAGGCAATATAGTTGGTGCCTGAATTGCAGGTTCATCAGTTACAAAAGCTGCAAAATTATCAGTCTTGAAAATCATGACAACATAAGGCAAACATGGACAACCTGCATTGGCAAAGAGGAAGAGTGGTCGCAAGTGAAAGTTCACTGACAGGCATAGACCGACACGTAACAGGATAGTTGCTAAACACTGCAAAACTAGGGCCACAAAAATGACCACAGAATTGAATAAACACCTCTGTGACAAAAGCGTGACGTTGTGAGCTTTACAAAGCCGGTATTTATGGCATAGCTGCCTTTCGGAAACCGGCTTGTATCCAAGGCCAACACACAAAACGACAAAACCTGGTGTGAGGAGAAGAAACCCTGGATCCCCGAGGATGAAAACAAGTCATGTGGTCTAATGAGCCGCTTTTTTTGTACATCCAGATGGGTGTACAGTTATTTTTGTTTAGCTACCCACTGTTAAACACGGTGGTGCATCTGCAATGGTCTGATGATTGCTCTGCATCATTATATAATGGCCAAAGGAATACGAGGCCATTTTACAGGACCAGGTTCAGCCGATGGTGCAAACACTGTTCTCTCATTATATTCCCTAATTCCAAGAGGATAATGCCCCCGGACACACCTCTAAACCAATTCAAGAGTGGTTTCATGAGCCCCGAACACCTTACATGGCCTCCCCAATCACCAGCTTTAAAGATCATTGAACCATTATGGGATATTTTGGAGCACAGAGGGTTTAGTAGATTTAATAGATCTTCATCTCTCAAAGAACTGGAGGCCTTCCTTCTTGAAGAAAAGTCCAGGAAATGTTCAGGACTTGTATAACGGCATTCCAAGGACGACTGAAGCGTGAAGCAAATGGTCATTCATATCATGTATATTATATGTATTATATATTGTGTTTATCTGTTATTTTGACCATAAATATCATGTTTTTTTAATGTATCACATTAGGTAACAATAGACCTGCATGTACATATGAAGTTTAAACCTAAATGTTTACAGTTCAAATTGTAATTAGTATGACAATTGTTTTGATGAGTGATTTCTTTCTTCAGATAATATTTGATGAAAAACAAATGTCCTGTTGATTAAAAAGGAACAATATATTTGAACGAATGTCTTAACATTACCTTTTCGATGGCTGAATCATAATGAGCTTGGCTTTTAAAAGCAATGGCGAGGAATAAGTAGAGGGAAGACACATTAAGCCATTTATGGCTGTGCCACGTTGTCCTAATCCTGTAGATCTGAAATAACTTCTATCACTGTAATGCTCGGCATAATAAACACGCTAGAGATGCTCTTGTATAGGTGATAGCTGATGAAAACGCTGGGAAGACTGCATGTACTGGATGTGTGCTGCACACCTCTAACTAGTCACTGCACAAAAATGAGGTGTCAGAAGCTATTCAATAAACAACATTGCATCTTGAGTTCTTTCAAATAGAATATTTTGCAGCTCTTTATTGTGTGAAATGAAACACACCTGTGAACTTTGAATTTCAAATGAGCATCCTTTGAGGACAAAACAATCGAGATATTTCCCAGTGGGGACTGTGTGGCATGGTGCGGCTCAGTGCTTTTCCCGCGTGTCAGACAGAAACATTAGGTCAAACACAGAGGAACTCCTCTGAAGGAGGGTAACGATAGCGGGGTCACAGGAGAACCTGTTTCCACACAGGTCAATTGAACAGATATATGTTGGCGATTGCAGATGTCACCACAGAGGCACGCAGAATTACCTTCTGACAGTCTTCCTGTGCTCTTGTCTAATGGAGCTAATTTGGGACGCAATGGTGCACAAATGAAAACGAGATGAAAGCTACGATAGCAACATGTTTTACGACTGGACAGCAAAGAGTTTTTTTCCTGGTTCTCCGACGTGACCCAGCCTGCCCCCGAAGGTAAAGAAAATGTCTACAGGTGTTTTTAGTGGGCAGTTCTCTCGACACCCGTTTCCTTTACTTGCATGGGAGGAAAGATGAGAGGCTCACAGTGAGAGTGCACAGAAATGAAGGGGAATATTACTTTTGACGATGTCTGAATTTCCCTCACTAGTTCTATTCTGCTGTTAGGATTAGCCCTGTCAGGTTATAAGATAAAGAACTTTTCATTTCCGGTACCACATTGTCACATCTAAATTAAAGGTAGCACTTTTAGACACTTTTGAAAAAGATCCAAGTTTCCAAATTACATGTCTGGACATACAATGGGCAGTTAATGACATGTTCAGGATTACTAGATTGCATTCTGATTCATAATAGACTCCAATTTTGTCTTACTCTGAGAAGTGGCCCTCTCCTGACCTGAGATGTTCAATGAGAGATTTAGAGCCAGTGGAGGAACAGTGCATGGGAGAACATAATAATTAGCAGCTCAAATGTCACCGTCACCAAGGAGCAACCAATTTAGCATGCAGACATTGTGTCTCAGCCTCTCCCTATCTAGGACACTGGCAGAGAGAGACAGACACTATATCCATGTACCTTTCTTAGTGAATCATATGGCACTCTGTTTGCCTATGATTAAGTGGAAACAACCATGGGCAAAGCCAATGTCTGCAGGGGATGTAACCCCCTCGACATCCCTCCCCTGAGAGGTTTCCCAGCCTCCATCCTTCCCAAAGGACTCTAGGCGCGGCACGGAACGGCACGGAACGGCACGGCACGCTCTCCGGGGATACGAGGCCCCTCCCACTGCAGGAATACTCATCCACTGGAACAAACTGTAGAATCTCTGTTCTCTGTCACAGCAATCAGGCTCTAGCCCATTTACAGTCAGAGCCGCAGTACAAGAGCAGTACATATATTACAAATTGTTAGACAAGATGATGTATCAGTGTTGTATTCTCCATTTTGTGTGCATGGTTGGTTTGAAGTCAGAACCTAATGTTGGCATGTGTGGCGTGTAGCCTGTGTGCAGTGGGGCGCTGTCTGCATGGGAGTAGAGCTCAGCAGAATAGACTGCACTCAGGTTTCCACACAGAGCTCTAGATTCTCGAAGGGCTTCGGTAAGAGAAGATTTGTGGGGATAAGCCTTTGCCTGGTGGGGAATGTACAGAATGTGTGTGTGTGTGTGTGTGTGTTGGGGGAGGGGGTGTCGAACACTTTGCCCAGTGAGCATGTAATGTTGTTGTCAAGGCCACAGACACCTCCACAGAGAGCAAGGGGAAATTAAGGTTGATGCCTTTCTCTCGTCATTTCTAAGCAGGTTACGTCT
>OMOT01001035.1:7380-17795 GCA_900312575.1 Acanthochaenus luetkenii
AAACGACACAGGAAAAAAACCCAGAGTAGTCTGTGTTCCAGATGACGGTTGCTCTGCCCACTTGTAAACTCAATCAAGTGAGGAGCATGAGAGAGTGGCTGGCATTGAGGAAAAACAATTTGGGAGCATCAAAAGAGACACTCTCTCATGCACAACAGCAAATTGGGGCAACATAAGAGCAGAGAAGTGTGTGTGTGTCTGTGCGTGTTCTTAAAGTGATTACTCAACACAGAAACAAAGTGTTCAACACTCCAATTACGGTGCAGAGGAAGGAATAGGACATTTTGGAGAGAGAACAGAATAAGGACTGGGAGAGGGATGATTATAAAGAGGGGTAGGAGGTGGTGGAGCAGGAGAGCGGTGTGTGTCTTGTATGGCAAATATACACTATGGTCTGGTTCGAGTATGTGTACATATATAGTCTTAAAAACACAGATAAAACAATCATAATCCCACTATTAACTGCTTGCAAAAGCAAGGGCTGTACTATTGCTATTATTACATGAGAGGATTGACATTGACATTGTCATTTTTTATGTTTAAGGAATGATCTGGCTACCAGTTGATTAAAGCTAAGGACACACTAGGAGATTGCCCTAGGATTTTTAGTCATAGCAAGTGTTAGGAAAATCATAGCGCGCACCGTAACAGGCAGTCGACTAGTTTGACACCCACAAGGACTCAGTTTTATCACTCTTAACAGTTCCTGTGTGACAAATCCAAACTGGTTTGATTTTGTCGGATTTTGTCATGGGGGCGGGCTTTCGTGACCACAACAGTCAACATCCAATGAGATCTCAAGCAGGAGTACAATATACAAAGCAGTGCTCTCCATTTTGCTTCTTTGTACTTTTGTGCGGTGCTCCTCTAATTCCGGCGTGCCTCACTGTGATTGGCTGCGAGAATAAAGCGAGGTCGAGGTACTCTCGCAGCGCAATACCAGTTTTGGAATCGTGGGAAAATGTTGTGAGGGAATCGTGTAGATAGTCATCCCCTGTGATGCCTAGTAATCAAATCTGACACCTTCTAGGACAGAAAGTGCAGTCATTCGATTTGACATACTCTCCAACTACAAATTGTGTAATGTGTACCTAACTTTAGAGAAACTGTCATAACCTCCCGTTTTCAGTAAAAAAAAACTAAAAAACGAGCTTGCAGGCTTGTCAGTTCAAACACAGGACAGAAACAGAGTAGTTGCACAATGGGGGACTTCTACGATGGCCACCATGACAGGTCTATGCATAAATGTGAAGGCTAAGTACTGTGTGTGTATAACACGTTTCCTACTCACAGGTCTGAGTAGATAGGCCAGGCTGGTCCCCTGTATGATCAGCAGGGGGAGCTGTGTCATGGACAGAGAGTGGTAGAGGGTCTCAACTGAGGCCATCGTTTGGTCCAACCTGCCTGCCAGACCACCTAGAGTCACTATGGCATCTACCTGGAAAGAGAAAATTGTAAAAGATGAAGACAAGGTCATGTTTTGATATGATGGAGTGGTTTTATGGATGGATGCCTTATTTGTTTCACTGAAGAAAAGTGACAAAAGAAGATTGGAGGAGGTTCGAGGGGAGGAGAGGTCAAGCAAGCAAGCAATAAATAAATAAATGAAATTAAAATGCTTATAAGACGTTCTACCCACAAGAAACTCAAAACCAGTTGCCATGAATCCATTCACTTCATGACCAGAGAAAAAGTTTACTGATGTTGACCACGGTTTCCATTTGTCAGTAAGGAAAAGTTGGCCGCATGCAGCTGAACATTTGGGTGACATTGCCCATCAGCAGCCAATCATGTACTAGCACTGCTAATGTATGTCCCACGTATTGTTTCGCACCACCGTTAGCACTACAGCTGTCAATCAACCAGTTCATATTAGCCATCAGACAGTATTTATACTGTAGCAGAGTAACTGTTCTCTCACTCTCACAAGTATCTTCTCTGCTCCTCTCTCCCCTGAGATGAGACCCCTCCATTCCTGGGTGTGCTGATATTCTTGACGTATAATTTCTGATATTTACATACACATAACCAAGACACAAATATTTTGCTTAATGACAAGAATTGTGTTTGTGTAATTTAACTCCCACGGTGTCACTTATCCACTTAGGTATGCATTTTAATTTGCCCCCTGCTACTTTATGGCTCAAGAACCAACCATTACTTCCAATATATTCCACATTTTCCAAGAGATAATAGACCTCAAATCAACCTTGCTAAATGGCCAAAACGGACTTCTGAAAAATGATTCACCAAATCGAATGCATCTTAATGAATTAAAACATCCTCACTTTGTAGCTCCTTCAGGGAATGGAGTTGACACAAAACTGACAGCTAAGATTGAGATTATTTAAACATCTGCCATCTCCAGACGGGTAAGAACAAACGCTAAGACTTCATTCCCAATACTACTTGATATCTGGTCTTAATAAGCACTGTTGCAGATGCGTTATATGAAAATAAACCCCATGAAATGGCGAAGTAGGGCTATTTCAATTTAGGAGTAGTTATACGCCAAGGGGCTATATCCCACCATATCAACTTAACATCAAGGGGATACATCACATTATTATCAACCATGTAGGTCAACATACCTAAATATATCAAGTCTGTCTGCCAAGGTAAGAGTACTTATCTAGGTTGGGCATCTATCTATCTTTTTTCTTCCTTTCTTTTGTCCACCATTCCTCCCTTTGTACCTGTCTTTTGTGCTTGGCCTTATTAGACCAGGTCAACCAAGAACAAACTCTTATATACAATGATGGCCGTTCAGCTGGGGGGTTAAATAAAAAGTGAACAGTAAGAGCAACAGTCAGCTCAAACTTCATAGCAAATCACCCAAACCGGAGGATAGAAAGGTCCAAAGAGAGAGGAAGGAAAAAGATGCAGGGAGGGGAAAAGGCAAGGAGCAGTGAGTATTAAATACACAAGACTGCAGCCTTGTGTATCAACCTCCAATGTCACGCTAGCTTGCCAAATCTTCCCTTCCCTTCAATGCTTCTGTTGTCTGCGGCACGCATATCAAACTCGAACTTGAATTACAGAAACAAAGCGCTTCATATTTGTCCCCATTTCACATTTGTTTACTAACACAAAACCAGAAGGGCAAGGAGAATCTCACGATTGTATGTAGAGAATTTAACAAGCTGCCTCAACAGATCCGTCCATGCTCTCTCCCCTGATTGGCTGGGGGAGTCGGAGCAAGGCACTCTGGCTCGGAGATCAACACCAAACTCATGTCCCATTATGCTGGCTGATGAACACACAACGGGCGAGAGAAGAAAATGAAAACAGCAGCAACACTGAACCAAGGAGAGGAGCTAACTAGGACAGAGCCGAGACTGAGATCAACAAATACATGCACAAACACACAGATGTACGCAGGCGCGCACACACACATGCACAAACATGTATGATGCATGTTGGCACGTACACATGTATGCACACACACACATTCTCCCTCACACACATGCATGCATGCAAACACTCTCAGACACACAGAGATACTGACACACACACACACCCTAATCCTCTGATACCATTCTTTGGGATTTCACCCACCACAATACGAGATAGGGTGAAAATAAAGAGGAAAATTGTACTTCTATGGTTGGAAGCACAATAATCCACGTTCGGGGACAACGTTTTTATAATAAAAGCCTTTATTTATAGGGTAAAAGAACATTTGAAGTACAATTTTCCTTTTCACCTGCTCTAGCGTTTTCCCAACCCATTGTGCTACTTCTTCCCCTGGACAATACAAATGTAATTATCTAAATCGAATGCTAAGCTGTGTGAAGGAAAACATTCAGGGTCTTATGTGGTGAATCTTAAATGGCCCAGAGATGAGCACAAGCACGGTAATCTGCAAATCACCCGGTTATCATTTCATCGATTTATTAAATGTATTTAAGCGGTCTAAATAGATGGAAATTAGTGAAGGTGAGCAAAAGGGACAATGACAAGGCATGATATGAAACCATTACACAAGTTCTGCCTGTCAAAGTTTGCACAAAAAACGGAACAAAGGCCCTGGGCAGGAAGGACAAAAGTATCTTTTCTCTTAAAGCCTGGAAGCTAAATATTTAGTGAAAAGCGAAAATGCAGTGTGGCCACACATATGAAATGAAGTGTATGTTTGCGTGTCTGCAGGCATATGTCCTCTCATTGGTCTTTCATCAGCTTTGAGATGTTAAGTGATTGTGGCACTCAGCGTTGATTGGAGCAACACTCAACAGGGTTCTAGTAATGGAGAGATCTTAAGAGAGAGAGAGAGAGAGAGAGAGAGCAAGAGCAGATAGACAGATCGATAGATAGGCGCAACAAAGCAAGACAGCATGATGAATGAAAGATATGCGTTTGGGCTTGTGTGTATGATTAATAAGATTCAGGAACAAAGGACTGGCAGCCTGCGGAAGCAGAATTAACTGTTGCTGATGAAAGGGACGAATAAAAAAAAACACCATTCCCCCTGGTATTAGACTTTTCAACAATGAGAAATGTAAATAGTTGGAATTAGGATTGGGCTGTTCTTGATCTTATTTGTTTTCGGCACAATTCTATCAATGCTTGGTGAGTCAGAATGGAAATCAGGTCAAACTCTGGATCACATCCATGGCTGTGCAGCAGTTGGTTGGCCACAGGTTCTTCAGGGACAGTTGACTGAGCTCGCATGTTCTTTGCCAGTGGCACCGTGCTTCACATTCGGGAGCTGCCTTGAGTCTAACACTGCTGACCTCTGAGCAGCTGCACTGGAGCGGTTGAGGGTTGAGTACCTTGCTCAAGCAGTAGTCGAGGGAGGGGAGTTGCTCATTCACTTTCCCCACTACTACAACTACTACTGCTAGTACTTACTGTATAATAATAACAATAATAATACTAATTTCAAAACAATGTTACCAACAAGGAAACACTGATAAATAAAAGCCAATAAGACAAATTATAAAAATGTCAGTCTTAAAACAAATACATAAGAATAAAGCAGTGTGTGTGTGTATATGTGAGCATTCACCTGTAACTGCCGTCTGTGGATCTCCTCCACCATGATGGACAGACACTTGGTGAAGTCTGTTAGATCCTGGTCAGCTGTTTCTATCAGCCTACACCCCTACACACACACACACACACACACACACACACACACACACACACACACACATACACATACACATACATAAACAAAAAGCATGCACAATGTGTATGCACAAACATATGCACACACACACACACACACTAATGTTGGGATTGGGGGGTAGACAGTGTATAGAAAAAAAGAGAGGGAGGGAGAGAAAGGTATAAATCAGTGTTTTAGACTTGTCTAGTTGTCTGCAGGCTGTGTTGCTGAATAATGTAGAGGTTCCAGTCAGTGGCCTTAAACTACAGCATCCAGGTGAACAACTCTGGGTTTCTCATCTCTCTCTCTCTTCCACACCCTGCCACTTTCCTTCCAAAACACACATCTTCCTGGTACGCTCGCACGCACATGCACACACACACACACAGCGCAGTCGGCTCACACAAACTTGTTCGCTGTGCTCCGTTTGATCCCATCCATCCTCTCCCCTCATCCCTGCCTCCCCTCCTCTCTCTCTCGCTCGCTCTCCCTTGCGGATGTTTTTCTGCTCTCTCCCTTCCATTTATGCAGAATTATTCACAGTTGCAGACAAATCTCTGAAGGAATGCCTCAAACTTTCCAATTGTTCTCCTCCCAAAGCATTACCATAACATTCCATTCTCTCTTTTTTTAGGCAACTTGTGTGATATATGTAAAAAAAGAAGTGATATTACATACAGCTACAGAGAACTAGAGTAAGAAAAAGAAGGTGAGTGTGACGACTGCAGGGCATCACTCGCTGTGCACACATTTGAGCGTGTATATACAGTATGGTTGTATCCTGGTGAGGCATCATATCTGCATTTCAAACAGTAAACACTGTGTATCCCTGGCCTCTGATCAAAGTAACACACTGGGTGACAGAGCACAAATATCAAGCAGGAAATCCATTTCCCTTCCTCCAAGGTGTGTGTGTGTGTGTATGTGAGAGAGAGTGAGTGTGTGTGTGAGTGAGTGTGTGTGACACCTTACTGTCCATTATTTATTGAACCACGCTTCACCTCTCCCCAAGTGTTTCTGGTGTTTGTTATAAATAAAAACAAGTTCACTCTACAGCTGAATTTGCATGTTATTTTTATGACCTTGGACAGTTTGGTCTAGATTTGTGTACACGAACAAATATCTCCCACAGCCAGAGACGCAGGGAGCCAAGACTATGATCTAGGATGTCATTAGAAGACTCTCTCTGGAACGGCACTCTCTCATATCTGGAGTGTGTCTAGATATGATTTAGCTGGATTACATTCACACCTGACATCAAGTTGCATCTCAAGTAAACACATGGCAATCTATCTTTCTCTTGCAAAAATGCAGATTGCTGTGCATGTCACTTCCTTGTGTAATATTTACGACTTTCAAAATTGACAGTAATCACCACATCTTGCACGAGTGTCCTTATAACCCATTTTTGAAAAATATGTTTCACTTTTTGGTTGTATCTGCATGCAAAATCTTATTTCAGTTTACATAGTCGTAGACTGGGGCTGCATTGCATTTGCACTTTGTTGTTAATGTGGACGAATATGACTTTTTTGATGATTTGACCTTTAATGCATCTTGGGTGTATTGACACCTGTGTTTTATACATTTTCGCTTAGTCCGAGTACAATCTGATCACCATGTTAATGCCAGGTGTAAAGGGGCCACAGTGGCCACATATCAAACTACACACTTCTGCCCACTTTGATGAGTCAGTCTGTGTGTTCTCGTCACAAGATGTGGAAGCACTAGTTGCGAAATGGTTGAGTTTTCCACTGGACTTCCTCTCAGCCTTTTATACAGGGTGACCATTGTATGGTCCCTTATCCACTTAGCCAATATGATCTCAGCTCTGTAAGCCTGCATAACCACGCAACACCATTCAGACTCAGAGCGCATTATGTCTTGGGATGTTTCCAACTGGATTATGAGCAGTATACACTGCCTCAAATCTAAATTTAACCAAACTGCAAAGGGGTTGAATGACTTCTTAACACTCAAGCTGATCTCATGAGTTGCTGAGTGTTTAGTTTGAGGTTGGATGTAGTGACAGTGTCTATCTTCTGGTTTACAACTAGTTAGTTAGTGCTACACTGAAATTACTCATCTGTGCATAAAGCTCAGACAAACAAACCTCGAGTCCAAGTAACTAAAGTGGCTTGATGACAGATTAGAGTCTTGGTTCTCTGAATTCTAGGTTGGGTAAAATGCCCCATGGTCAGAAATACTGACTCTACGGTTTTCAGTTCCAATTATTGATGGCTGACTTATGTGTACGATGTTGATGTGACGGGACGAATACACGTTACGGAAATATCTGCAAATTGCTTCGCCTCCCGTGTGCATGGGAATGTCTCCGCTTCTCCCAAGCGAAGAGAGAAGCGAAGTTCACTTTCAGTGAGCGGTGGTTACCTAGATAGTCCCGCTGTCACTGTGTGTCTCATGCGCCAGGTGTCCTGCTGTCATAACTATGCGCATGAAATAACATATCATACAATCCCTTATAATCAAACACAGCCAAAATCAAATAGTCCTCCATCTTTGAAAAGCTTAGGTTTTGGAGACAAAGGTTTCTAATGTGTCTCATGCCTATCCTTTCAAGAAGTAATTGCCTTTAACCATAAGAAATACAATTTTAGGTGAGTTTTAATTGCCCAAATAATATAGCCTTATCTTAATTGACTTTTCAAACAGCATTTTGCTCAACCATTATTGAGATGGACGGCCCAGATATGAAGATTAAGACTGTAGTATGGTACAATTTTCTTCCCATCATTTTGAGACATCTGTATCGAAAGAACTGTGGCTCAGTTTGTTGAATACTGCTTTCAACATGGTTCACTGCCATGAAAGACGATCACCAATAGAAAACGGGCACAAACACGGTGTCCATCACTTCCTTAGGCCTTGTAGAATAGTTAGGGCTATGGCTTGCTAAAATGTATTTTGTTTGTCTTGTACTTGGTTCTGTTTCTGTGTTTGTCTTATACTATTCTGTAATTCCTCTGATTGATGTTCAGGTAGATCTAGTTTGGCTCATTTTCTGTGAAGTCCTTTGAGACAGACATGCTTGTGATAAAGGGCTATATAAATAAATGAACTTGAACTTTCTTCTCCCACATAAAGAGCCTGCTCTCTGACACAATGAAAACTTTGAAGTGTCTATTTACTATTTTAAAAAATCATCCTAGGCAGCGGATAATTAGCTAGTTAAAGTTAAAACATTTGATTGAAAATAAGGTATTTGTCTTCTACACAAGCACTAAACTAACTCCAACTGGAGGGAACAATAAAAGCACTCTCTATAATCCACTTCAAATGACCTATACCATGCATTACTCTGACGCTACTCATCTTTTATTAGCTCATTCATCAATTCAGAATACGGCAGGAATAACTCACAAGAGGGAGGTAATTTGTGTGTATTTACTCACAAGTCTCACATCACTTCTATGTTTTAACACTGTACAACTAAACTATACCTAACTATGCATTTACTTGCAAGCCCTATAGGCGAGTCAATGACCTCCACAGCATGTGTATCCACTGTAACATCTGTCTTTGAAACCAGTGCTTTTTGTCTTTAAAATTGACTGTATTTTAAGGCAGTTACGGAGTCTGATTGTAAGTTTCAGGGCCATCTTTATAGAACCTTTACTGAACCTCACTATAGTTAGTAAAAGCACTGGAACTTGTTCTCTGGGAGATGACATAACCAAAAATAAAATCACACATCATCAGAGCCACCATCTATTTATTTTGTCCATATTGTTAAATGATGTTGGTCTGTACACCTATTGGTTTTTGCTTTGTTTATGTATGTGTGTGTGTGTGTGTGTGTGTGTGTGTATATGCATTTGCAAGTTCGAGTGTCTTTCCACTCACCTTGTCTGCATAGAAAGCTTTGACCTCGGCAGTAATGGAATCAAAATCCCCACTGATATAGTCAGGAAGAAAACTAGATGTAAGGATAGAAAGAGCGAGTGTGACGGAGAGAGAAGGAAATATAGCAAGACAGACAGAGAGTGCGAGCGAGAGATAGAGGAGAGAAGGAGAGAGAGGACATTGGGGCATGTGTCAGCTCTTTGATCTGTGGAGCGAGGGAGAGGAGTGATGCCCCCGGGGGAAGACGAAGAGACATGGGGACTGACGGGGTGATTCTCTGTGGCATTGAGCCTGGCCCTGTCTCACATACACACACACACAAACACATACACATGCACGCACACTCCTGGATGCAGAGATATACAGATTTACGATCACGCATGCACACACACAAAAGTATGCTCACATAATTTGCTACATACATGCCGATATACACACAAACACAATATAGTGATTTCCCACTTACTTATTAGCATTGGTAGCAAATGCACACATAAAATGGCACTCCCAACACATGACTAATGAGCTGCGCATACACATACATACACATACAAATCAGATATTGACCTACGCCAATTATATGCCAATTGAACTATTAGATTCTCCAATAGGGCTGAATATCTATTTCAATATTATGGGTTACAATACAATATGATTTGGTATGATCTTTTTTGATATGTCGCACAGTATCATTATTATATTACGGTATAGACAGAGTGGTCTAGTCAGATGTGTGTGTAAATTCTGTGTTACCACAGTTGTTTTAGCACTGGCTTAATGGCACCTAACATTATACAAGTAGGGCCTCATACTTCTTAAAACTGAAGTGAAATTATCAACAGAGTGACACCAATAGGAGCAGCGTCTTTAGATTAATGGGGTTTTCAAGTTGCATTACCAGACCTTGCAGAATTGATTATGAACTGGAAAAAAATCTAAATGCAATTTATTGGTGTATACACTTTTCAGTAATTTAAACCATACAGTAATGTCTAACTTAACCCAGAGTTGCGTCTTTACAAAACAGGCATAAGGATCACAAAAGTAATACAAAATATGACCTGTTAACTGTGTAAAACTGGTGGAAATACCCCGTTAATATATGCAATTAGGAGGATTACAACTGTAAATTAAACTGTGCAGGGTGTTTGGGAATATATGTGAATGCAAGCTTCGTGTTTTGAATATACATTTCCCAATGTATTTCATTCATCCAAATATTACAGTGTTTTCAGGCAACCTCCACTCCCAGGGTGTGCAGATTAACAAGGTCTGTGGCAGATACTCGTCAGGTTTCAGCCAAACATAGCCAAAATCTACCAGTCACTACTGAATAGAACATTCATGTCAGAAAGAGACAGATAGCTCTCTGTTTACTCCATATGTGTGATGCGTTTGTGTTTTTGTGTGTTTATGTGTAACAAGAGATTGCAGGGTTGCT
>OMOT01001037.1:0-10519 GCA_900312575.1 Acanthochaenus luetkenii
GGGTCAAGCTGACCTTGGTGCGGGACGCCCTGGCCCAGCTCTCTAAGACACAGTACCCTCTGGAGGAGCTGCTGCGGAGCCCCCTACCTGAAGGAGTGGATCCCCAGCGCCTGGAGATCTACCTGTCAGACCAAGACTTCCAGGTTAGATGATACAGAGGAGCGGCATGTAATGGCATCGCTCAACCACCAGGCTGCGGTGTTAACCTGATTGTGCTTCATAATAATGCTTACATAAATGGATGATAAATCATAAGAGGTCGTTTTGCCAAAACGTGGACATTTATATATTCCATTCATAGATTGACTTTTACGTTGTGTTTGTTTCCTTTTCATTAAATCACTGCAATTATTGTGTTTCAGACTATTTTGGAAATGAAGAGAGATGAATATGACTCCCTCCCGAGCTGGAAACAAACGGATCTGAAGAAAAGCAAAGGACTTCTTTGCTAGACAGCGGGAGCAAGTGGAGGCTGACTGACACGCTGCAGCAGGGACTGCCTCCACAACCGAGAAGAGCTGGTGGCAGGGGGATATTAGCGCCGTGTCGTTGCACAAAAGGACTGCTCAAAAAGTAACAACAAGTAGAGAGAATTCACTTTTATTTATGTCGACTACGTTTTTTTTTTTGTATTTTCTATTTTTAAGAAGATGGTACTTTCTTGTACAGTGTTTTCATAGTAGCTGTTTTCAAGTTGTATCTGTGTGTCTTATTGAAGTATGGTGTATTAAGGCCTTATTGTGTTCTCAGCCAAATGCTCTCATTGTTTCAGAGAGCCAGGACTGCTTATACCTTTTAACAGAAGGGCTACCATCCCCATCCCCATAACCTGTACCCTATTTTTCTTCATTTTGAAAACTATGAGTGTGTGGACTTCTTATCGGACATGGATTTCTTCAGAGCTATTATTCAAAGCAAAACCAAAACACAGACAGCATAACACGTTTTCCTATGAAACTTAATTTTATCTGTACAAATCAATGAGATAAATGAAAGGAGGGACATCAGTAACAAATGGTGGGGTAGGGGCGAGAAAACAAAGGAGTGCTTGCAAAAAGATCAATTCTAATAAACAATGTGAACAAGAAAATAATTCAAATAAAATAAAAGGGTAACCACTTTCTAAACGTTTCCTCCTCAATCGATATCATTCCATCAAAACATCTCTGCATGCCCAGAGCAAACAAACAGTTTTTGGCGAGGAACACACGATGTCAATGTCAATGAACAGAATGAAAGAGTGACAAAAGCTGCTGCGATTCAAGAGGATCTCCTGATTTGTCACCAAAAGGTTAAAAGTGTGTTTGAGAACATAATCTAAGATAATGGTGTGTTGATGTCACGTGCTGTATGTCACATTTGTCTGCCAGCTTGTGTGTACAAAGTGCCATAGCTGTGTGGAGCCCATGTGTCATTCTGGGTATGGGTAATACCTTATTAGGGCTCTTTGGGGATGCAGTATTAGCTATGCATGGAGGAGCAGGTAGACCTGCTCCAATAATATCCCTCTGGTCAGAACAACACACCTGGGAATGGGAAATCTGCTGCTGCACCTTGCATTCCTGGGTCCATTTTGTTGTTTGGTTGTGTATTTTTCTTATTCCCAATGATAACTGGCCAAATGCAGACGACATCACGTCATGTTGAGATGTTTCCAGTGCAGCTACTATAGTTTGATAGCAAAAACGTTTTGGCTATCTAATACGTTAATGGTAAACGTCAGGTTTTGGCGCCAGTCCCTCAGAATCAAACAGCTAAGAGCTTCTTTCTAGACTCACCATTTTGCACCGATGTTCAACAGTCGTACAGAAAGAAGAAATCCGTTGTAGAAGAGGCAGAGATACCAATTCCTCCACTGACAGTAGCCTCAATAGACCAGAATGCAATGCAGCCACAAGACATGTTGCATTTTGAGTAAGGGGCGTGACTCTCACTTTTCTCGACTGGAAAAACTCTGCTATCACAATTACTCTCTCTACCTACATGTAAATCCCACGGTTGGATGCAACAAGTTCACTGAGATTATCTGGGGCTTGTTGAAAGGCATTCTGGGAAATGTAGGAAAACACTACCTGAAGCAAACGAGGCAGGTTCAGGGAAAGTGGGTACAACAAAAAAATACATTACAACGCTTCCTCACAAAAGAACTCCTGGAATGTATTGAACATCCCAGATTGATGATGTATAACAGTTTGAGAGTATCTGAGGGTGGATTTTTTTCCACAAGACAGGTTTGCCTTCAGTCAGTCCACTGAGTTGGAGCTCTTTTTGGGCTGGGTAACTGGGTGTTTTTTCCCCCAGCATGGATTAGCTGACTAAGCCTCCATGTGACTGTGCAGTCCTGACGAGATTGGACTCAGGCCCACCTTTGGGTGATGGAGCACGCGAGAAGGAATAGCAAGAGGCCAGTCACCCACAGCTACACCTCAAACAGCCAAACTCTATAAAACAACCTCTGGTTACGCACCACAGCTGCCTGTATCTGAATGTGTAACATCTACTTTACATTACAAAAGCAAAGGGCTATGTCTATGTAGCTATAGCGAGTGTGAGGTGCATTTTTGCAGTTGTAAAGAACGGAATACAAAGATTTGAACAAGCTAAGCTGCAGCATTTGCAATAGAAAACTATTTTACAAGGTTCCAAACTCCCATCTTTTGGAAAAAGTGTCCTCATTCATTTGGACTGGATAAGTTTGGGAAATATGCATATTCAGCACTGCCCGACGAATATCAACCGAGTACAGCCTGTTCAAAAGGGGCAGCTTAAAAGTAAAATGGGCAAATATGTGTGCCATGCGGATGTGTTTGTGTGTGTGTCTGTATCTGAGTCTCTGTTAGTGTGTGTATGTGTGTGTGTGCTCTAGATGGCCTGTTCTCTCTGTATGTCTATTCCAGGTATGGTTCGTTCTGGTTCAGAAGCCAGTGCCGCCTCCCGCAGAACCACCATGTGATCTTCAGCCGCATGGAGTGACTGGTCAATCCAGTCCATACTGCCGGACATGTGACAGGCGTTGCGGGTGACCAGCACTAGGTGGCTGACTGACAGGAGGAGGGCAGTGGCCCTGAGGAGGGAGAATGGGACAGATGATTTAGATTCAAACAAAAGTACTAATTTCCAGAAAGACAGCTTTTATCAAGTTAAGAAAAAAGAGATTGTCCAACAGACGTACATGAATTCTTTACAATATACAATGGATTTCATGGGCTCAGGGAGCATAGAACCAACTCAGAACATAAAGGATTGTGTAAACGGTCAATTCAATTCAAGCTAAAAATATTGGAGTTGTGGGATTTCCACCGATAGCAGCATTTTGTAGTGAAACTTCACCCTTTGCATCACTGCCTCTTATCATATATCTCATGAGTTATTAAACGGCATAACTCAAGTCATGCCGGTCGCTCCTTCAGATCATCAATCAGCTGGGCAATAAGCCATCACAGTCATGGAAAAGGCCCCTTTAAATGATGGAAAAGGAGATGCGATTACCTGGCATCCAAGAGGATTGGATCCAGAGGAGGGTACATAGATCTTACCACATCATCCACCCTGCAAGACAAGAGGCAGGTTAGCCTGAGTCAGTACTGCAGTAACATGAATATAAGATGAGGTGTGTCACATGTACGTGCGTGTTACCTCGGGCTGATGCGTTTGGCCACGGCGATAATGTCGCTGAGGCTGGCTGGTGCTTTGACCTTTGCCCCTGAGCCCATTGTCATGGCAACCAACTTTTCAGTCAAAGTGTGGCATATCTGTATGTGGACACAAGTGTGTAAATATCGGTAAGTCATTAGTCAAAAGAAAAGCATGATTAAAAGAGTGAGTAAGTAGTTGCATTACCTTTAGGATGGAGATACAGTGAGACACCAAACCCCTGTTGGAGATAAACACACAACATTTGTTTGGATCTACGGCACAACTTTTGACTAGTAACAACTAAACGTTCTCATTATCATGAATCTGGAAACTGCTTCTGACTGGAACTGTACTTTATGTTGAGGCAACAATGATAGGGAGGCAGATTCATCTTAGGTATAGAAGAACAACAACAGCCAGTGTGTTCCAGCTCAGATCTATTGGCCATTGCAAAGACGTACGAGGCGTCCTCTATCCAGTCCTCATTCTCCAGGATGGCCTCGATGTGAGGGTTGGTGATGACCACATCATCCAGCTCCAGCTCCGACGGCTCGCTCTGGGTCTCCATGGCTCCAATCAGATCCACTGTGGGTCTGTGGCAGAGAAGAGGGACAGAAGGAGGAGGAAAGAGTCTTGACCTGTGCTCGATATCCCGTGAGGGGAATAACTTCTACAGGGTATCTGCAGGTTTCAGAAATCCAAATGGAAGACTTTTAAAGACCTTTTAATGCTACGTGGAATTTGATTTAAGACTCATTAATTTGTGATTGCATGGTGAAAACATAACAGTATTCCAAGATATTTTAATACTTTTCAAGACCTTACATTTCAATAATTTAAGACTTTTTAAGGACTGGCGAATGCCATGTTATAGGAATAAAGGCTCCTATCTGGTACAGACTTAGTGGCCTTGTATCGATTAAGACACTGACTTGGAGTCGAAGTGGTGCAGCAGGTTGTGAGGGTGGCAGTAGCGATGTCTGCACACCATCACCAGGGCAATGAAGGAGGCCAGGAAAATGGTGGCCAACACCCCAATGGCCACGATCACCACCGTCTCCATGGCGACTCCGGCTCCCGCAGTGGCTGCAGGCAGCAACACGTCGAGGGGGAAAGAGTCCAAATCAGGGTCGGCTGATTGTCCAAGCTCGATTAAGGATGAGTGCTCATCTATTGAAGAGGGAATAATTGGTAGTTTCAGTTTGCCTGGATCCAAGTTCAAAGCAGAGAGACACTAACAGCACAGTTCAGCATATTTCTGATTGGCGAGAGAATCAACATTTCAGTTTCCATTGAAGCCCAATGCACTCCTGAACCCATGGAGCGGAGAACACTATGACAGAGGAGCATTCTCTCCATTTTCAAATGTGGCACACCTACAATGCACACAACAGCCAGATCTTTATCTAAGCGCATATAAATCAGAAGTGAACATGCCCTTTGTTTGTGTTTCCTACACTGTCCAGTATTATGAGGATAATGTGTTTGCTTCAAAGAGGCTTGGCCTGCTACAAGAACCAAATCCTTCCTTAGAATACAGGCCTACAGTATGGTCCCATTTCTAAACCAGGACAACCAGGTCCAACTCCAAATATGATCTTAATCCCATATAACTTTCACAACCTGCCCCACATCCAGAAAAGCAACAACACTGCTATACGAATGCTGCTGTGACTGCTACTTCAAATACCAGCATTTCCATAACTGTGTGAAGACATCTTGGTTTGACTTTGATTCGCTGCTTTCCGGGACAAAACACACATCACAACAAGGGAAAGGTCAGTGAGCTATGAAAACCCGCCCCCTCCAAAGAACAAGGGAACTCTTATGAACTTTGACCTCTTACCGTCTGGATGTTTTCGGTCCAGGTTGAAGTATGTTTGAATGAACCGCAAAGAGATTTACCCACAACGAGCTTCTCTCTGGATGTATAAACCAGGACTACCTGCCCTCTGCCCAGTCTAGTCACTCATTAACTAGCCGTGCCCCACCTGAGCACCCGTGTGTGTGTGCGTGTGTGTGTGAGTGTGACTACAAATTCTCCATGAGTTGATAGCAATTGATTTGTATTTAGACATGGCGTTTATACAGTAGAGACACCATTTATAAGCTGTTCTTTGAGCACAATCACCACAGGCCACTGAATTAAAGCCGTAAACCAAATTTTTTGCCCGGATGATTTTGTGAGATTCTGCCTTGAATGCCGTAATTCTTTAATCCGATTAATTTGTGTTACACTAGCGTATCATGCGGGGCTTTCGCCGGTCTCTCTCCCACCCGAGAGCTTTTCTGACTTATTTTCTGTTCACAGGCCAGTGGTCCCTTGAAAGGCACATACAACCTTTTTCAAGGTAAATGTAAATGTAGGGCATTACTGACTATTCACAACTTAACGTAATAGTCAATAGCAATGACCTTGCGCTCAATTTGATGTGTGTTTTTATTTTGCTCAAATAAACTGGGGTTCTTGGGCATGTTCAAGACACATTTAACTGATCCAGTTGTACCCAGACAAAAAGAAACATAGGCTGCTAGTACAGGGGACCAACTTCTGTCCCAAACCTGGATTCAAGATCATTTTTACTGCAGAATCACAACAGATGGGTGGTTTCTGAGATACACGGGGAGATCCACCATGGGCTGTGAGCTCAGAGGGATAACATTGCCTAAAATGACCCCCTTGAGTGGGTTAAAAGAGGTGTGTGTCCTGCACGTACAGTATACATTTGTTGCTCACCTGTAGTCATCATCAGACACAAATAGAACCTGTAACTGAACCCGGATCACTGAAAGCAAACATATATAATATACTCTACTCTGTATCCCAACTGATCCTAGGGGTGTGATTTCTGTGTGCCATAGCAAATTGGTAAAGCAATGATTCCCATGGGTCCAGGAAACTCCAGGGGTCCTTGAGGGGGTTCCAAGGTCCCCAGGAGTCGTCTCATTTCACTTTTATTTCACTCATTTGAAGTTAGGACGCCGAGAGAATGATACAGGAATGTCTGTTTTGATCATAGTCTCCTCTTCCCATGCTGCACTGTTCCGTTCTGTGCCAAATCACATCCAAAAATATAAATCTTCTCAGATTGGAGGGTCCCTCACACAACATCTTATCAAATGGGAGTCAGGGTTTCTATTTGGTGTCTTAGTACTGAGCTGCCTGCAGAGCAGTGCAACCAGGTGGGGAAAAAACAGAGACAAATCAAACAAATACAATCATTGTCCTATGTTCAGTGCTTTTTTTTGTACCTCAGTCGATGGAGAGAGAGAGAGAGAGAGAGAGAGAGACACTCACACACAAGTAAAGTAAATACAGTTTCCCATTTGGTTGTTGTTGTGCAAGTACAGCATCAACGACCTTCTATTCTAACGTTTCAAAAGCCAGGCAACACTTTAGTTGAGACTTGCTAATGATGTTTGAAGACAACCCTACTTCTTACCCGAATCAAGCAACTAAACACTCATATATGGATCCATTTCCAGCCACTTACCTAAACATTTTGTCCATTTTCGTTCGGTTCCTATTAGATGACAAAACACCCAAATCCCTCCAGCCGCGGGAGCGCGGAGACGGCACCGACCTCTCCAAACCTTGGACGGGAACGCGCACAACAAACCAGCCCATTACGTGAGCGGCTGAGCTTTAGGTGAATGACTGACGGTCAACTTTCCTCTCTTTCCTGTTACACGCGCGCCCTGAGCTTTACTTACCACGAGAACGCGCATGCAAAAATCCGGCAACCCGCCTCGCCACTGCGCCAACTTGTGCGGAGCTGTGTGCGTAAAGCGCGCTCTCGGCACCATGTTCCAAGTACTGTTAGTGGGACGCTACCTTCAGCGTGGCAATTATATCACGCGTTATACCGCTAGGTGGCGCACGCTGCCCATTATATTGAGGAGAAAATGTAGTATCAAATCTAACACGTTTGAATGTTTCTCTAATGACTTTTTTGTATTTAGGCCTAATATGTATGGTCATCTGCAATGTCTGATGTTGAAAATGCCTATAATATTCCTGTAGGCAGGTATAGTGTCAAGGTGTCTTGACTGTATTTAGGTGCAGATGTTATTGTCAACTGCAAAGTCTGATGGGTAAAATGCCACGCCTTACGTAAAAACACTTTAATATCCCTATAGGGACTTGTAGTAACGTCAAGCCTAATTATTTTGAAAGCTCTAATAACTTTTGGTTATTGTCATCTGCAAATTCTGATGTCAAAAATGCCATCCCTAACAAAACATCACTATAATATTCCCTAGTTCCCCTATTAACATATACATATCACATGGAAAAGAAGTGGTGCATATGAACCGGTATGAAACGTGATCTTGTGCTGTGCCATCAGAGTGGCTTTGCACCATGAGATGAATGTCCTGTGAGAGGTTATCAGCCCTGTGATAACATGGCATACCTTCACCTTTCCTGTGCTTTAGGTTACTCCATTCCACAAATTAGGGCTGCCTCTCCCACCATAGATAAGCAGTTAGCAGTGGAGTTGAAGGTATGCTCAAGTATAGAGATACGCTTCCACTTGGCATACGCTACAGTAATATATCCACAGCATTAACTTAAAAGTTACAATATACCCATCTCGTAGTCAAAGTGGACACACCTCCTTAACAACCACTACACCACCGCCGGCTGCTATGTTTCTTAGTATGCATAGGAGACAGTATTACATGTGTGCTTACATTCCCTCTTAATGGTAGAGATACTTATACCCTCTTCATTTGAATCCAGAAGCCAGCATGAAAAAAACCAGGCTGCCCCACCACAGAGCCTGCAAGGCTGGTTAATGTTTCTGCAATCCTGTCAACCACAACAACGCATCATTAGGTGTGTTTGTGCAGCATTGTGGTGTAGGCTCACGCCTTTCAAGTGTCTTCCAGCACAAGGGTGGATCCCAGATTGATTAGAACAGACTGTGGCGACTCTCAGCTCAGAAGTCAGGCTGAAAGAGTATTAATTTAACAACAGCCGTCTGGACTGAGAACAGAAATGCGGTCCCGCACAGGCTGTGTTGTTGTTGTGTTCGTTACCCATCTCCATCTTGGGACCGCCATGATAAATCATCTCAGTATTTGCTGTTCAGTCACTCGCATGCACAAACACACACCATGGCATTCATCTAGCCCGAAGGGAATTGATCTTCCCTATCATGTGAGTGGAGTGTTCCTGCGTCTGAATCTTCAAAGAAACATCCCCTCCACTGGTCTCCTCTCACACCTGTAGTGTTTATAGCTCATCACCCAGCGAGCTTTGCAGCACGTGTGCAGGCGTTATCCAGTGGCTGTACCGAACATCAGCAGAGCTAATCAGCTGATAACACTCTGTTCCCCTGGAGAGAGAACCTGCCAGGCTGTAACTGAACGATGAACTTTATAAAATATGCTGTACATTGATTTAAAAGAATATGATGGGGAAAAAAGTATATCTGTGGTACTACTTCATACCTTGGTTAAAGTAATAATCCGTGACAATTTCATAAAATTAATGTTTTGTTACTCTCTATCGCCGATTGATATAACACAACAGTGATTGTACAGCCAGTTCATGAATGTTTTTACATTTGCTGTTCTTAAAGCCAAGTGTCTGGTAGGTCTTTCCTGGGATAAATCCTCTGGTGCAGGAAGTGTTTCCGGCAGCAGCAACAGTGGTTTGTTTGGAACCAATAATGTATAAGAAGAACTGGGTAGTTAGCATGCGCAACAATAACCACCATGGCTGAACAGACAAAGAAAAGCCAACTACAGAAACACAAACAAACAATAAAGTCGCATTTTTACAATGGAGACGAGTAAGCGAGAGCAGAGATCCAGCAGAAACATCTTGTGAAGAGGAAATACAGTTATCAAAACACAGCAATAATAATACAACTTTGTCCTTTGCTTTGTTGACTTGAGAACAAGGATTTTGTAGCCTTCCTGGTTGAAATGTGACGAAGGTCACTCACCGGTAGCACCGTCCTTCATCGACGAGCAGTTGAAAATGTGAGTAGGTGGGGTGTGTATCGAAACGCTAATGGTAAATCTTCCAAAATAACCAGTATGGGCTGGAAAGTGAGTTTTTAAAAGCCAGAAATCTCAGTGCCTGGTGAAGTTGTGGTTGAGTTACTGGCATTGATCAACAACCCTATCAACCCCTCGCAGGCATATTATGCTCATTTTGTGCTGTGGGGGCAGTGAACATTATACTTATTGCACTTTTAATTAGAAATTAGTTCTAGTTTTTGATATACCGCAGAAAATGTGAGAAAATCAATGCAAATGTCAGATTTTTGCAACTAGATCAACGTTTCGTAAAGTTGAAAAGGTAAGCTTTTATATGTTGTAAGATGTTGTTGTTGTTGTACATATATAAATGAAGCCCCAGGTCCTCTGTAAAGCTGAGACAGTGTTATTGCTGTATAGTAACAGAAATGGCCAGCTGTTGTCTTCGCTTGAGAACCTTTGATATGCAAACCTGTGTGCCATCTGCCGGGTGTTGGAGTCGGTGTAATAAGTGACTCATTGTTTACTTGCAAACCCCACGTTACTTCATTTCTCATTATCCCAACATATGTTGGGCGCGTGTCTCAGCGTGGATGGATTCATGACCTTTAAACACACTGAACAGATAAGCACAGTAATCATGGCTGATTTTCATGGAATCATAATTCTTCCAGTTCCTGGAAGTCGCAGTGATGTGGCTGGTCACTGGTGCTTTGGACTGGCTGCCTTTTACTGATCGATTAGGAGTGAGGAAGCGAGTTCGTTTACAGTCCCGGTGGCCTTTCATGACATCTGTGGCCCTGTGCGGCTCTGCAGGCGTTGGGAGGGAGGGGCACCAGGTCTGGGAGTGTGTGTGTGTGTGTGTGTGTGTGGGGGGGGGGGGTCTTTG
>OMOT01001043.1:0-11524 GCA_900312575.1 Acanthochaenus luetkenii
CTTGGTCTTATCTCTCTCATTTAGTGCACCTCGTTAGTAACAAATTCCTGGCGTACATCTTAGAAGTGGTTTGACCGCAATCAATTAAATTCCAAATCTCTCTTTTATACATTGACTAGTATATGAGTTGGACTATTTTATTGAAGTTCGTTTTTTTTTATTCACTTTTTAAATTTGCATTCACTGTGAGGCACCTTGAATTATATTATATAAAGTGTGTGATATAAATCAAGATTGATTAATTAACTAGTATAATAGTCTGTTGTAGTTACAGTGTTTGATGTCTTTTTCCTCAGTTGTTGTTTTCCTTGCACCAGGAATGAATGGGGTCCTCCCGACAGGAAAGTGGACACACGGATGTACCGTGCTGAGCCCAAGAGTATTTTTGAGTATGAACCAGGGAAGTCCTCCATTTTGGTGCATGAAAGACCAGTGAGTATTTGTAAACAAAGTACAATTTCACTTGATTACACTGAATTATGACATTGTCACATCAAAATCCATTGATAATGTGTTAGCCTTAATCACATTACTGCCTTCCTACTTGTTTAACTGTACACTCCAGCAGAAAGGCCTGTAGGCACCGATCTGGAATCAGCTCACTCTGTTTGATGTATTGTCCATACAGTCGAGGAGAACTAATCCATGCTGGCGTCAGACCAGCATGTTGGGGAAATCTTCCTTTTCCTGTGATACTGAAGCGGGCTCTGTAGCTATTTCTGCCAGTCATGCTTGTTAAAGTTCAGTAATTGAAGGCCCATTTTTGTAGAGGTAATGGACTTTAACCAATAATAATGCAACATGACTGTGAGTGAACTTTCGTAATTTGCTTAAAGTGTTAGATTGTTACGGTTTCATGGACAAGCAGTGTTGACTTACCATTTCCTTAATTAAAATTGTTTGGCATTTCATCCAGTTGCTAATATATTTTCACATTATGTGCTGGTGTATGGACCTCTTTCTCACGTTATGCCGAATCCACTATTGACTGTATTGGCTGTTCACTCTTATGTGCAGTGAATGGAAAAGCAGACAGCTAAGAGAAAGACTATGCAGAGGGAGGGGGCACCAAAAAAAAGAAACAGGAGACAGGAGAGAATGAGGAACGTGGTATGTGGTATGTGAGAGAGGAGTAAAGACAAAAAAGATGTCCTGGCACTTTCTCTCTCTTATTTCTTATTTATTCTCTGTGTGTGTACCTACATGTGCATGATAGGCAATCATCTCTACCCTGTCACACAGTCTCCTCTAGGCCCCCCATGTTACAGTGTGACTCATCTGTCTCCAAGCTGAATTCTCTCTTTTGCAAGTCAGATATACTCTTTTGCAAGTCAGATGTACATTTATGTGGAGGCATCGGGTTAGAAACAGCCCATCTGTCAGGCAGAGTGTTAAATCACTGCTTCAGCTCTGCAGTTAAAGTTAACAGTACAACTCTTTGAAAATGACCAGAGAACAAGCCCGTCAGCTATAGTGTAGGAGTTGTTCCAGCACCGAAGTCTGCAGGGAGAAAAGGATGGAGAAAGTTGTGCCTGTTACCGTTTCAACATACAACAGAAAAGAGTAGATGATTAACTCGCTACACAGTGGTAGCCATTATTTTGGCTAACCTGTCTAATTTTACTATATGTAAATACTTACATCCTAGCTAGTACAGTGTATCGCAGATTGGGTTGATGATGGGAAAGTTCTGCTCATTGTGCTGTGAAGGAAGAGTTGGGTGTTACAATACATCACGTGAGTCAATGGAGTGAGATGACCTACAGTGGGCTTGCAGTAGGCAATTTGTCCATCCTTTGAGTGCCATGTCATACCTGTATGTATTTGTCTTTTTATCACCCAATCATTCTTAACAGTGCAGTAAGTTGTAGTAATGCACCTGTGTTGGTTGGTCAGCCACAAATGTAGAAGATACAGCTCAGGTAGGTAGAGGTCTGAATGAAATATTTGTAAATCCACCTGTAAAACCATCTCCATTATGGGACTAGCTGGGGTCTACTGTGTTGATGGGGATTATCAGGAATTTAATGGTTCGCGTTTTTGTGGCACCACCCTAAGTTTTTCATGATAGCACACCACAGCACAACAAATACCACCTGCTCTAGTCTATATATTTAGACTGACCTGGTAACTCACGTTTATGATTAAGAAAGCACTCAGTCTTTCGCAATTGCTCCACTTAGTCCCCAGAAATGTAGTCGATATAAGCGGGTTTGGAAGTTTTGTTGGGTTATGGTTCATTTTGGCTTTCTCAGCCGTTCTGAACATATTTAGTATGCGATCCATTGAACCTGCACAAAGGTGTGGATAATAAGGCTGGGTTATAAATATGTAACGCTCAAGTAACATGTTCATTTTCATCGGCTGACACCTGGACTATTATGAATATTAAATTAATGAATATAAAATAACCGGGCTGTAGAAATGGTGTACAGCAATGTTGTTACCACTGACTTCTATGGGGGCCTCGATGTTGAAATAGTAGGATTCTACTGTCCCCAGTGGAGAGAAGTTGCAACCGCAGTGGTCGTACTCTATATTGGATCATTTTGTCTGTGCAAGTTTGATGACTTTATGATAATTTATGCACTGCCTGACTTGTAAATTGTTTGAATTACCTAAAGTTGTATACATATTTTCAAACCAATGACAATGTGAAGCACAAATGATGCCATACTCATAATAGGATTTATTAATAGTGAATGTTTTTTGCATTACTGCTTTTGTCCCCATGACCCAGTGTACAACTCTCCATTCTGGTTCATTCTTTGCCCATCTCCCTGTGCATCATTTGCCCAATCCTAACCATGAGGTCCATGTCTCTCTTTTTGTGTGACTTCTTTCTCCACTCCATCTTCTGTCTTTTCTCTACCCCCTCTCTCTGTTGCTGTCATGCTCTCCCAGACCTATGATGACATAGATTTAGAGAGCGAGCCTTGGTATAAGTTCTTTTCCGAGCTGGAGTTTGGGCGGCCGGTAAGTCAGGTCCTAGCGGCTCCGTCAACCACAACCCTGCCATAGGCATACACCCCCTTTCTCCACCCCACCCATGATTTGTTTTGTGTCTGCACCAATAGACAGGGTGGGGCTAGTGGTTTGGGCATGTGGTACTGTTGGGTGCTGTGACCCCCACCCTTGTGACAAGTTGTGTTGTGTCTCTGCGTAGCTGGGTTGTTTGGTCGAGTGGCTATAGCAGGCATTGAATGTTCATACACTGCTGAAAGGAGAACACACCAGGGACATTGTATTTCAGTTGGTTCATTATTGCTTTCGTTATTCTCCTCAAATCAGCTCGATTCCCCACTATGAGTCGAAGATGTGCAGTGTGCACCGAGTGCTTTTGTTGAAGCTGGTGGAACTGCACAGAACATTCACTGCTAAATATGCAATAGATGAGTTTCATAATGATTAGATAAACATGATCCTTTTGTCCTTCATAACATTCTGGATCTGTGCAGTTTCCCCAAAACTTCTTGCACATGCTAGTACATGTATTTATTTATTCATTTGTGTATTTGTTTTGTTTATTTAGTCATATCTTTATTCTGTTTATTATTTTGTCATTTATTCATTTCTGCTTCTATTTGTGTTTATCCTCACTTTAGGCCACTTTTGGTATTGGGGAATGCTTTGCTGAAAGGGGAATGCGACCCATTTTTTGAATTCACGCGTTATTTCTTTGCCCCACGACGGTTCAGTCAGTGTTTGTGAAGTTTCACCACTCTTTCCTAAAGCTAGAAATCAGAGAGAATCCTTTAAAATGTAAGGGTTAGTTCTCCAGTTTCTAGCTTTATGAAAGAGTGATGCATGTTCACAATTATTAACTGAACTGTCCTGGGGCGCAGAAATAACCCCTGAATTCTTAAAATGGGTTGCATTCCCTTTTAAGTACTCGAGCGAGCTAAAGGTTGTAGTGCCCTCTGCTGGGTGTAGGAGGCAACACTATGTCAGCGGCTCAGTGGATCCAATTACCCAAATCTGACTGATTTGCCTCTGTCCATGCAAGAGCATAGCATCAGGTGATGACTTGCAGGGCTGATTCAGAATATTCAGGTGGAAGTGTCATATCTGGAGCTGGCATGACTTTCTGTTATGTCATGTTAGACTGCGGGTTCAGATTTCCATTTGCAATATTCTGAATGTTCCACCTCACTGGATAAGCCCTTAGAACGTAGATGATTTCATGCACTGACTGGTCCAGCCATTACAGAATCTCACAGTATGTTCAGTGTTTGAGCGTTTATTGAGGTAACAAGTCACACAAATGTTTTCCCAACCGAATGAACTGTAGTTTATCTGCACTAGTACACCAGAATTAAAGCACAGCTTCAGTGCACTCGCACCTAAACACAACACTGTAGCTTGTGCTTCACTCTGCTTTCTGCTTACAGCTTTCTCTCAAACTCTGCATGCTTGATGTGTGTGTGTGTGTGTGTGTGTATATATACTGTACGTAGGCACACATTTGTGTATGTGTGCACGCGCATGTGTGTGTGTACGGTACAAATGTTGGTGTGGTGTGACTCATGGAACAGTTGGTTTAATTTTTGCGTAGACATTTTTTAATAGTAGTTCCATTTTGCTAGAACATTAAAGCTGTTTTAATATGAATAGCTGGACAAAACATGAATACATTAGATTACGTTAGAATTAGGGAGGCAAATTTAAAGGAATTTCCTGAATCGATAGTTGTTAACCTTTACAAACAATCGTCAATTAATTAGCTGATAACAGCGCTTTGGTGGCGCTGTGGTTTAGGTGTTTTACCAACCTGCCAGCTGCTGCAATGACCCGGTTCAGTTAGGCGGCGAATCCGTCGTTGACAGCAAGTAAGGTAAAGTATGCGCGAAGCATGGAACCTTGTGCCAGCTGACTGGTGTGGGGTTGTTCACTGAGACAATGTTCTGCGCATCGTCGTGAACACAGGCTATTAGTCCCATGACTCCACGGCCTGGTTCAGTTTCTCATCTATATTATCGGCTTTGAATTCTTATTAGCAATTAATTGATTGTTGATTCATTGTTAACGTCCCTAATTAGAATTTGTGTAGATGTGTATGATGTGTGCATGTGTGTGTGTATATTGCGTGTTTGTCAGGAAAAGTGACTTAGCGTGTATAGAGTCTGTGCACATGTGTACATTGTACATGCAAAGTGCATGTGCGACGTTTGTGAACTAGTCCATCTCTGGTGGCTCAGTTTCTCTAACTGGTGTCACTCTCTCCACATGTTTCTTGTTTTTGGTTTCTCCCCATGACGTCACCACTGCTTCTCCTCCTCCACCTCATCTTCACATTCCTCCTCTTCCTCCTCCTCTCCTCCTCCTCCTGCTCACTGCTGCTGCTTGGGGCTCAAGCCTCCTAAAAAACGGCTGGATTATAATCCAGACATCTCCGCTCGCCAGCGCATTGAGGTAATCTCATATTCATTCCGAGTATTCCAATAGCATTGTTAATCTCAAATTCCTAACTGTAATCTTATTAATCCAGTAATTTCTAAAGTGGAAATTAACATACAGTGTAGCAGCCATGGCCTTGTCATGTGATCTCATCTCAACACCATGTCAGCCATCTACCACAAGCCATCTTTTGACTGATAATACTGCTTGGTTATAGCATTGAAATGAAATCCATTTGCTTGAAATGTAATCTGAATAATTTCTAACCACCCTTTCAGCTGGTGAATTGTATGAAACATGTTGTTTGTACTGTACATGCATAAAATGATTGTTGCACTGTCTGCTAACATCTCTCTCCATTTATTTTGACCTCAAAATAATGTATAATTCACGTAAAATCGTACATATCTTAGGTAAGATCTTGAACAGGTTAGAATTGAGATCTTCAGCATTTCCTCGGAACACCTTTGGCTGTTATATGGCTGATCGACTATCCTTTGTTGTTACCAAGATCCATTCCAGCTAATCCACACCAGGTTTTGCAGGGCAACATTTGGCCTCTGTGCTTGAAAGCTCAGCTCTGACATCCGTGTGCCGTCATCCTTCAGAGCAGTCCCTGAGAAGACAGAGTAGAAGTACGTCTCCACCGTGTGCACCGGTAGGCCTCCTCCCGGTCAGGTGTGCCATGTGGAGTGCGCGTACATCACACCGTACGCTGGGGGAGCGTTTTGAGTGTGGCACGGCAACAGCCGCGTGCGAGCTGTGCATTGTGAGTTGCTCTGCCTCGAGTCTTTGTTCATGCGGCGCTCACTCTTCTCTTTTGTTGTCTGCCCTCTTTCAGACATCCCTGTACATCGCTCCTGCTGACAAGGCTTCAGAGAGGCCTGCGAGGTAAGCTTGACTTCTTTTATTCTCCTCTGCCCCCACCCTGCCCCCTTGTTGTGGGGCAACATGGCATCCATAACGCCTCTGCTCTTTCTAGCCCTCCCTCTGTTGAAAATAGCCTCTGTGTCTGCTATTGATGATGGTTTGTAGGGTTTAGTGTGTTTATTTGCTTTGGTCCCGCTTTCCACCCCCCTCTACCTTGCTGAGCCTCTGAGCCTGGATAAAATAACCCAGCAAGCCTATTGATTCTGTCCTTCACCTCCTATCCTTCCCTCACTCCCCCTCTTTCCTCCCCTCCCCCCACTCCCTTTTACCAATTCCCCGCTTATTCAATTGCATTTTCCTCGGTGAATGGGACGGGCAGAAATGTGATGTGATTAATAAGCCATGTAATTCATGCAAGTGACATTGAGTGTACTGAGAAAGCAAACAGTGGTGTTTTGGACATTGTCTTCATTGGATTGAAAAATGGATCATAAGGACATATGAATAAGTAATGCTAATAGGCTCATGATTATACATAAGGGCTATATGCCACATAGCGTTTCTTCATATACACGTGGTTCTTTGTCTCTAACCCTTATTGGTTTGGAGAAGACATTATTATATATACAGTATATAAGAAAATATATATATTTGCATTTTCAGCAGTGTTCAACTAGTCCACATAGAAGGCGATGAATGAGATGTGAAAGCCTGGCCATCGATACATTTCTGTTTGGCTCTGTTGAGCTTGTAACAGGGTTACCAGGGTCATGGAAATTCTGGAAACGTTATGGAAATGTGTAGTACCAGTGCATAATGTACAGCAATATATATTAATTGGTGTGCTTCTTTCTTCTCTGTGTTGTAGTGCTGCCAGTGACTACAGGAAGAGAAGGAAGTCTGAGCCATCAGGTTCCCAAGCCAGTGCTCAGTCTGACCAGAGTAGAGGTGCAGTCTCCCCTAAACCGCTGGATGCCTGCAGAGCCAGCAACCTAAAGAAACCCGTTGTCCGCTCCTCACCATCCTCACCCTCCAGAGCCAAAGGTACACACATGCACAAATGCAATTTAATCTCCATTTCACGTGACAATTTTATTTCCCTCTCTTCCTCTGCCTGTCTCTATCTTTCTTCCTCTCTCTCTCTCCCTTACACTCTGTCACATATGTATATTGTACTGAACCACATGGCAGCAACACTTACATACAAAATCACAGTGACACCACCTCTCACACTATGCCAAGGCCCCCTTCCAGGTCAAGGAGCATTAAACTAGCAGCTGATAGTATCTCTTGGTAGCATGGAAGGCAAAGTATGAAGTATAAAGAATTAAAACTACAACAAATCATTGAAATGTGTAATACTACACTTCAAGGATTTGTTGTAGTTTTTGTATTATAATGTCTGGTACGTTCATATCTTTTCCTTATTCATGTTGGTGGAAATCTGAACACAAAATATCACATCATCTACTGTTGTTGAGTTGCTTGCATAATTCAAACACAATGCTTCCTGCTTACTCATTTAAAATGATCTTTCTTGCTGCTTATCCCTCTCCTGAACTGTCCCACCTGGATATTATTTCTTAATATGCTTTCCTCCCTCTTCTCTCTCACCACGCTGCTCTGTGTTGGACATCTGAAAGGTGGGGACGCATGTAACATGTACTCACCCCGCTTGACCTCTCCAGGTCCTTATCTGCGCCCTTATCTATCCCCTGTGCCCTCTGCTAATACCTTCCATCCTCATGACAATGAGGATGGCAGCTCCTCCTCCAAGCAATCTGTCTGTTTTAAGAACAGTTGGCAGACAAAACGCCAGGATGCTGAGACATGGAGCAATGCGGAGGAGGCACCGCCCTCCCCCGGCAAGCTGAAATCACGCAGCTGCGACGACCTCCTGAATGATGGGCATTCTGGCTCAGGCAGGCACAATACCATGCGCTCAGAAAGTGCTGGGTCACTGGTGTGTGATGGGAATCCCTCAGGTCACACTGGATCTTCCTCTACCTGCTCCTTGCCTCGCCCCCACCGGCGACGGGCACACGATTCGCCAGGCTTTCTCCAGCTCTACCGTAAGATGCACCACATTGACCGCACCCAGCTCATCCCATCTGACATCATCCGCTCGGTCCGTGCCCGCATCCTGGATCTAGAGCGCCTGCCACATCTGCATCGGCATCGCCTCTCTCCTTGGACACCGTCTTGGGGCATGGAGGTGCCACGTGATGTGGTGCCAACCCGCATCTCTGAATATGAGCGTCTCATTCAGAAGTCCAAATCCATGCCCAACTTGGGTGACAGCGAGGTGCCATCGGGCACTACCACGCCAGGTGGCTCATCATCTCGAGCCAGCAGTGGCGGTGGTGTCACACCCAGTTTTCCAAAACGCCGTTTCTCCATAGAGTCTTTACTAGAGGAGGACAATGGAAACAATGGAACAGTACCACACACCATGGATCATTTGAATCGACCTCGTAGCCCGCCGGAGGGCCAGCCTCGTGTCGGGCCAGAGCCCCACCATGTGCGGCCCTTTGCTGCTCCTCATGCTCTTCCCCAAGGCCTGCGAGCCAACCCAGAATACTCTGACAGTGAACAAGACGCTGCTGCGTCAGACCTCAGTGACTTCATCCAGGTGGAAGGCTCCTCCTTTTACAGCGAGAGTGACTTTGACCACTGCTCACTAACCTCCTCTGAGAGCCTGTATGGCTCCTCCACCCTCCACCACCACCACCTCCGTCATCACCACCACCACCCTGGTCACCAGAGCCTAGGCCAGAGCCAGGGCTACCAACACCGGCACCTCATCAGCTCCTGTAAAGGCCGCTGCCCGGCCTCCTATACCCGTTTCACCACCATGCTGCGCCATGAGAGGGAGCGGGCACGCCAGGAGCACCAGAGACCTCCTCAGCAGAGCCGCAGCAGCCATTCCAAAATCCAAACCTCACAGTCCCAGCAAGCGATGTCCAAGCTGGCCTTCCTCATCAGCCCAGTGCCTTTCCGCAGGAAAAAAGGCTCACCACCTACCTCAAGAAGGAGCAGTGGTGGCGGAGGTCGAGATAGCGGACCCAAGTCCAAAGAGGCCATTTATGACGCGCTAGACACAGCCTTGAAAGATATATATGAGCACATCCAAGCAGAGAGAGGCCACAGAGGCACTAGGGTGCCCGATGATAGCATCCTGCGGAGAATACTGGCAGAACTGCTACCAAATGTGCCTGAACGAAGCTCCTCTTTGCGGGGGAGGAGGCTGTGCCGGCAGGGGGGTCATTCCTCCACGTCCTTGTACCCTGGTGGGAGCCCCACGGGGTATGCCTCATATAGACGGGATCCCTCCACACCACAGATCCCGTCACCAGTCAGTGCCTGTTACGGACACCATTCAGACACCTCAAACAATAACGATTACGGAGAAGAGCAGGGCAATGGAAACGCTCTCTGTTACTCAGGTGGAGATAACACACTAATCACATCTCAAATATACACATACACACTTCATAATAATGTACCCAGTCATACTCGCACAACATTTTCTAAACACACTCACACACACACACATATATACATACATACATGGAAATACTGCTCTGCACACTTACATACACCAGATTGACCCGCAGTGGATGTCTTGTCGTTCAGTCCCTCCAATATTGCCTGTGCTCACCACCCCACTCCCCTCAGCAACCAGCTGACATCCATTACTGTGATGTTATGAATAGTACTCAAACATTCATGGGGACTTGTATGTATTACCCAGGTTGGAGTACATCATTGTGAATACTTTTTTCATTTGATTATTGTCTTGTCTTTCTGCTTTGCACTCAGTCGTCATGTTATCCCACTATTATTTTCTTTTCTTTGAGCCATTTTTTTTGTATGCTCATGTTTGTAAATGTTTCAGGGTATATACATTTTGGAATGCATTCCCCTTGTTTCATTTTGTGTTTCAGCCATTTGTACAATTGCGTGTGTCTCCTGTGTCATACAGTGGGAAAAGTCTAACATTTGTGTTGTCCCTATGAAATGGAAATAAAACACAGCTTTCAGTTCCTCATTTCCCTGCATACCGTTCAACACTTTCCCGAAGCACACTTGTATTGTGCATGCATGTAGCATGATCATGGTCACCTTGGTAACTCCTGTTACTTTTGTCACCTGTCTTTGCCAATCACAGACCAGGATGTCTCCAGGAGTCATTCCACCATGGATGGACGCCACACACCCCAGAGCAGAAGACCTACTCCTGACAGAGAGGTAGAGCACTGAACTAAAGCAGTATTGGTTGCCTATACTGTATACTAGCCTGCCAGTATACTCAATACTAGCATGCAATTAAACAAACAGTAGCATAAGCTGGATAAATATGCAGCATGTGGCTGTGTAGCACAAAATACAATTAACACACTTATTTGTTCGTTTTTTGACACGATTCAGAAGTACTGCCTTAGGTTCTAGCTAGTATGTTAAGTTATACCATCATTCCAGAATGCACCTCAACAGGCTCATGTATTTTTTTTCTAATTACCTCAGCGCACTTTATATCAAACGTGTAAAGCTGTATTTCTCTCACTCTCATCTCCTAGGTCTCCCATAAACAGATGACACAACTTATTCTGTTCTCTCTCCTCCATCAGAAACAGCCTGCGAGAGCCATTTATGATTTTAAGGCACAGACAGCTAAGTGAGTACAGTAAATGCACAGAGCGTATACTTGAGAAACCAAGCTTTAAAGCATGAATGTCTAACTGTGTTTGAATACTTTGTCACCCATTGCATGATCTAAGTTTTTTTGTTTTTGTTTTTAAATCACTTGACATTCTCCTTTGTCACATTATTTTACCACCACACCTGGATGGCTTTACTAAATGAGCTTTGTCCTGTCTTTAACCGAGTGCATGAATATAACTGAATTCTGTTGTGCTTCAGCATACTGAATGCTTCAATGGCTGCCGTTGCTGAAGTTTAAATGAAATGAGTTCTGCTGTTTGAAGTGGCGGTGTCATTGAGTAGAGCTACTCAGCTCACATCCTCCTTACTCCTGTATAGTGGTACGGTACAGTACAGATGCTATGATCACATGACTCTGTTGCAGGGAGCTGACATTCAAGAAGGGTGATGCAGTGAACATCATCCGGCAGATAGACAACAATTGGTATGAGGGAGAGCACCGCGGAAGAGTGGGGATATTCCCCATATCATATGTAGAGGTATGCACGCATCTAGTATAAACTGTGTGTGTGTGTATATGTGTATCTGTGTT
>OMOT01001044.1:0-12157 GCA_900312575.1 Acanthochaenus luetkenii
GGGGGGAACAAGATTTAAAAGAAAAGAGGTAAGGATCCGGAGGGGAAAGAATGGGGGAATGAGGAAAGGTATGCATAGGACTGCACCTCTGCACTAGGTGGGGGTGAGGGGGTTGGGTTATTATCATTTAATAATAATAGTCAGTTCCCACTCTAACCCCAACGTCTCCCCCTCATATATACTCACTCTGGGTACAGGTGGGGCCCTCCCAGCCCTCCTTGCAGACGCAGGTGAAGGAGTATCCGCTCACCACACAGGTACCACCATTCTCACAGGGGTTTGGAAGGCAGCTGGAGTTCTTGGCTGAGAGAGAAAGGAGCATTTTCTTTGGTGATGTTTTTATTTTCTCTCCAAGGGGAATCTGGGTTCCCCAACTTTGAAGTGTATTATCAGTGCAATCAGGGATTTTAAGCAGATATCCGTCAACACACACAAGGGAAAGAAAATGGGCGAGGGAGGTGGGAAGGGCGGGAGTGTTGACAGAGTGAGGGGATAAAAACTGTTTGGTTTGTGGACCTCACGGATCTGACAGATCTGATTCAAATCGGAGGCGATGCTGAGCTCTCCCACAAAGCAATCTTATCTGTGTGCGTGTGTATATATATATATATATATATAGCTCTACCAAACTGCCCTGTCTGCATGACTCACCTATGTTACAAGTCGTCCCCTCCCACCCTGGAGAACACTTGCACTGGAACGTGTCTCCCTCGTCATGGCAGGTGCCTCCGTTGTTGCATGTGGCCTCGTCACACTGGCTTTCGCCTGGAGGGAGCATTTAAATAGTAGGGTTGCTTAAGCTGTACACACACACACACACACTTATAGAAGATGGGGTAATTACATACAGCCATAAGCGCATACCATGAGCCTGCACAGGCAGACTACATGGGTGTGGAAGAAAGAAAAGGGGGCCCTTACGGGAGTGGCATGTCTTTCCCTTCCAGCCATTCTTGCACTCGCAGAAGAAATCAGTCACCAGGTCTCGACATGTCCCTCCATTGTGACAGGGGCTGGTGCTGCAGTCATCAATGTCTGGGAGAAGCATCGACGGACAGGAGGGTGATTTATACAGATCATATGCAGATCGGCTAACAGGCAATTTTATGCATTGAAACAGTGCAAAAGGTTTGTGAAGAGTCACACACAAGGCATGCATCGGATCATTGTGCTCATGGGAAATAAATCCTACTCACTGGTCTCGCAATGTTCCCCTTCCCAACCGTCGCCGCAGATGCACTGGTACACACTGACTTTGTCAATGCAGGTGCCTCCATTACGGCACGGGTTACTCTCACAGTCATTGATGTCTAACAAAGGGGGGAAGAGACACTTTAGATGGGGAAGTCGAGACTTTTTTGAGAGACCGGTCAGATTTTTCATGAATGCATTGTAGTCTGTTGTCTGTAAGGAATGGAAGGACTGTTATTGTGCATGTGTGTGTAAACATGTCTTACTCTCGTGGCAGTAGGTGCCTCTGAAACCCTCCTGGCACTCACAGCTGAACTGGCCCCCGGCCTGGCTCCGGCAGCGGCCGTGAGGTCCGCACACGTTGGACGAAATGTAGCGCTCTCCCCCTGGTGTGCTGTTGGACGCCACAGCAATCGTGCAGCTATCAATCACTGCAAAGAGAGAGAGGGACACCCACTGGTTGAGAGGACAATAGGAAATAACTGAGGTCAACACAATGCATTTCAAATAAACGCTCACTCCAAAACATAAAGTGTGGTTTGTATTGCCGACTGAAAAACATGAATGTGATGGGGAAATTGTATGATAGAGGCAATAGCGATAAGCTTTTTGTGCTTTTATAAGCAATTCAGAGTGATCTTTTTCACTCTACACTGAAACCCCTTTCTTTCCCCCCCGTCCGATCCAGTTAGGAGAGGGGGTGAATTTGCTCCCCCATAATAACTCAATTCTTGCCAACAGCAGAGAGAATCTCAGTCTACGGTATCTGGCTCCGTGGTTGGTCCACACACACACACAAAATGTGCATACTCACTGAGGGAAGAAAAAGAGGTAGCCCACCAAGAACACACACAGTGCTATCAGCCTTTTGCCAGATTTTAAGGGAACTCAGAGGAGGGAAGAATCATTGGAAAAGCTTTACTGAGGAGATTGGGGGGGGATTCATCAAGGGAGCTGCACTCAAAATCAGCCCACCTTGGCAAAGGAACTTCAGTGTATGAAACTGAAACTCAGGTATTGCTCCCATGTGGGCAAAGTGTTCAGGCAAATGGCGAAGACCTAGCCTTACTCAGCATTTGACAGCACGCAATACAGATCACCTTACAGAAATGTTCTGGAAAAAGACAGAAGAGACGGTGGTTATTGGAGGCGGGAGACGTACCTTTACATGCGGTGGTGCGACAGTGGTCTTTGAGGTGAGAGCAGTTTTTGCCCTCGTAGTCCTCCGAGCAAGCACAGTAGTAGTCTGTGGCCAGGTTGAAGCAGGGCGCTCCGTTCTGACACGGGTTGGGCAAGCAGTAATCGATATCCAGCTAAGGCAGAAAGGTATTGAATAGAAAGCGGTGAACCTGATAGCTGACATAGTTTCTGCTACACTAAACAGAGCACAACCCACAGCATCCTCCCTACAGGCTGTGCCAGGAAACAACACACGCACAGCACTCTTGAGGAAGGGAAAAATAAGTCAGACATAGGAGCCGTCCTCCGAGTCTGGGCTTCAGCACTGAGGAATGTATCCCACTGTAGCCAGGAGCAGCTTCAACAAAGCACTCCCTTTTAAAAGGAGGATTGTGGAACAACAGCCATTTAAGAGGGTGGGGCAGGAAAACGTTACAATGGTCCCAAAGACACTGCTGGCAGAAGAGCGGGCGGCTTAAGATGCTAAATGATAGCAGGGTGGATTGTACATGTTTATTTGTGTGGGATGGTGGTGGGAGTTGTTTGACTTTGTCTCACCTGGCAGAGGTTTCCTGAGAAGCCAGCCAGACACAGGCACTGGAATCCATTCACCTCGTCCTGACAGCGTCCGCCATTCAGGCAAGGAGCGCTAGCACACTCATCAATGTCCCTCTCGCAGTGCTCCCCGGCAAAGCCAGGTGGGCACATGCAACGATAGCCGTTTACCAAGTCCTGAGAAGTGAAAACCAGAACTGGGGTTAACCTCACGCAGCCGCAAATTTGGTAACTGCTGTGACAGGGTGGGGTGCAAACAATAACTGTCAAACCCGGGATGACGAGCAGAGAGCGAGGCTGAGAGGGGGAGGGCCGAGACAAGTTTGAAGGAACATTATCACAGCATCGCAATTATTTCAACACATTTTCCTGGCACGGGCTCAACACAATAATGTTTATGGTTATTCAATCTAGTGTGGTCAAAGAACTTGTGTGTCCCTCCCTTAGAAACCCTCTGAACTCGCTCCCCTCAGATTTGATTTCAGAGAGGAATTCCACAACAATTTCACTGTCGGCTTAGAGGGAACGGTTTACAGCAGCTATTAATATAACCAATATAAACGGGAACAAAAGGCTACGTAAATAAACAAGCTGGCAAACAAAGTGGTGATACCAGATAGAACAAGATGGCTTTGACACAACACGTACCTTGCAAGTTCCCCCATTCTGGCACTGGTCCTTGCAGTCATTTATATCTAAGCAGGAAAACAAATAACAGGATTAATTATGAGCAGCTTGGCTAAATAGTCTGTCTGCGAAATGAACTCTGTGCTTCATGTTTCCCATGCTAGGGCCTTTTAAAAACTCTGGAAGAGCTAGAAAACACTCCGCAGGAGCCGGATAATAGGCTGCAGAATCAATGCAACAGAGACTATTGAGCAATACCGTCTCTGCTGCCAAGTGAAACTAGCCCTGGGACTGTTTTGAACCACCGCTAATCACCATAGCCATGGCCAATAATGATAGAGCAGGGTCATTTACACTGTAAGAGAAGGCTACTCTTGTCCAACTGTTAAGACTTCATATTATCGTTACGAATTAGCCTGTGCTGAATAGAGAGCGAGAGACGGAGAGAGAGACAGACAGACAGACAGAGAGAGAGAGAGCGAGAGACGGAGGGGGGAGGCAGACGCTAGACAGGTGTCCCATTCCACAGCTGCAGCTGACAGCCTTCAACTCACTGGTGTCGCAGTTCTGCCCCGTCCAACCAGGGACGCACTCGCAGAAGTATCCACCAATCAGGTTGCGGCATGAGTTGGCATTGACACAAGGCTTACCATCACATTCGTTGGCATCTGGGGAGTGGAGAGGGGAGCACGGTTAGTGGCGTGTGTGCGGTTGACAGCCATATGAGGTGAAGGGAGGCCGAGGCTCACCTATCAGACACGTCTTGCCTGTCCACTGAGGAGGACAGTGGCACTTGTAACCGTTGACCAGATCCTGGCAGGTGCCGCCGTGATTACAGGGGCTTGGAGTGCATTCGTCAACGTCTGGGCAGGAGAAGTCAAGTCAAGTTATTAAAGTTATGAGGACGTTGATATGTTATGCGTGCACAATGAGTTCCGTCTTACTGATGGTGCACGACGGGCCGCTCCACCCTGGCGCACACTGACATTCGTAGCCTTGACTGGTCTCTGCACAGCTCCCTCCGTTAGAGCATGGATTGGACAGGCAGGCATGTTCCGCTGTAAACAGGGACACACATTTACATATCTTTGTCCATTTAAAAGGAAAATTCCACCTTTGGATCACTGTTCACAATCTGTGATGTTCAAGGCATTCCAGGAGTTATTTGTCATGCAGTGTTTGTAATTTACCTTTTCTGGTGTACCCACTTTCCCTAAACCTGCCTCATCTAATGGTTAGTGATTTCCTAATATTTCCCAGAATGCTTTGCGGGTTCAGCTGTGAGGTGGTGTGAGCATTAGCAATAACGGTAGTAAAGCAAGAGTTTTTTCAGTCAGAAAAAACGAGTCATGCCCCCTATGGCCGCATTGCATTCTGGCTACCGTCTGCTGAGAAATTGGTATCTCTGCCTCCTCTGCGATGGATTTTCTCCCTGGATGATTGTTGAGCTTCTGTGCAAAATGGTGAGTCTAGAAAGAAGCCCCTGCTCTTTGATTCTGAGGCGCTGACACCAAAACTTGACATTTACAGTTGAGACTCCTATGAGACTCCATTGTAGCTGTGCTAGAAATATTTCAAGGTGACGTTATGTTTTCTACGTTTGGCAGTTGTCGGCAGGAATAAGAAAGATACACCAAACAACAAAATGGGCCCAGAAATTCAAGGTACACTGCCAATAGCCATTATTGAAGCCTCCGACTCTCATCCTTCCTGGATCACCCTAATTGTCAGCAGAGCAAACCAAGGACTACACTCCCTCCCACCAGCCTCACCTAACACACACACCCCTTCCCTGTCCGCCCCAATAGCCCGCTCAAATCCCCATCTCACTCTCATTACCCGCCCGGCAGACCACACCGCCAGGAAATCATCTTTCATGCTAAGTTGACCTGACCAATGCACCGTGACTTCCCTCTGACTCCCTGCCATTCTTCTGAGAGGCAGCACAAGATGAGAGAGTGGCGGGAGGTCGAGGGGAGAGGGCAGAGGGGAGGCTCGGGCCTATAGTTTGTCCTTTGTGGTTGAGTTAAGGATGAGTGGGTCCCAAATGAATCAAAAACGAATGATTCACTCTGGGAATAACAGTTTATCAACTAGTGGATAACTCTTGGTATGCCGGGGAGAGGAGGGAGAGGATGCAGGGCTGTACCCGGGGGCCTCTTCGCTACAATAGCCCGGAATATTCCTGGTCTGTGGACCTCCTGTTACGAAGGGCACGGTTTCCTGACATCTCTGCAGTTAAGCTGTCAGCACCCCGCACGTCTCAGATTTAATGAGGAAAAAACCATCATCTCCTTAGTAAGTGATCCCAGCAGCTGAACTTTAGCACCACACCCATCTGTCTCGAGCATCTGAGGACCTGAGGGATGACCAGCCCCTGCAGATCAAACTGGTGGATTACCTGACTTGGGGCCACTCAAACCAGGGTGGAAACAGATTAGGGCCAAGCTACCACCTCCTCTGATTACAAACTGGAGTCACCTCTGACCTTTCCTCTGCCAGCTAGCCAAACCCAGAATCCTTTCCGTTCCTACTTATTATCACAGCAAGCATGACTTTGAAACCCCTTGTGTCAAAGCCTTTATTTTACTTTTAAGTTTTAAGTGTAGATTTTTAAATGCATAATATAAATGACGTCTTGGAGTTGCTATGCTTCGTTTTGTCTTTATTAATTATGAAAAATATGCAGATTTGGCTATAGCGAGATGTGATACAGTGTAGGAAGAATAATCTCTTGAATCACAAACTTTTAGTTCGCCCTCTTATCATAACTGGCAAACTAAAACTAAACTTTACCCTATGAGTGTAATCCGTCAAGCATCGGCACACTCACCTCTCTCACAGTTGGCTCCAGAGTAGCCCTCAGCACAGGAGCACTGGTACTTGTCGGGTCCTGTGTTGATACACGTCCCTCCATTCAGGCAGGGCTGGTGAGTGCCGCAGAAATTCAGATCTACGAGGAGGGCATTTCACACAGATTTAGTTTGTTATGACACAACCCGCTTTGATGCTGCGACTGCAATTGAAATGAGAAGAAAATGTACCTTTATCACAAAGATGGCCGCCCCAGTTGGTGTCACACAGACATTGCCAGGGCTCCACACAGGTGCCATGTACACAGCCAGGGTGGGGGATGCACTTGTCACAGTACTGGCCCTGCCAGCCATAAAGACACCTGCAAGACACACGAGAGCCACGCCATCAGATGTTTAGCCTCAAAATCAGCACGCACACACTTGACCAACCACACACATACTGGAGAAACACGCAGAGGACATTCAGGCACATTCAAAACAATCCAATTCAGGTTAAATAATCCCTGTGGCATCTGAGAACACTAATATATTAACAATTTGGTTATTTCAATTCCTTCATGAGCAACTCGGTGATAATTGGGAGTAAACATTAGCATATACAGCATGGAACTGTACAAATGAAACAAACAAAGAGGCAGTATTCTTGCCCTCACAACTGGGAAAAGTCTTAAAAGACCACAAATTAATCTTAAGTAGCAGCTTTTCAACAAAAAAACAAAACACTAAATTACGGTTCCAATGGGACCTTTAGCATGGCTAACATTAGCATGCGGCCAGATGCTCTCTGTAACAACTGTGGCTTGGCAGTAGCAACAGCCATGCAGAGGGGGAGCGCTCAGCATCCTCTCTGCTGTTACTGAGAATACAGTAGGGCTCCTCCAAGCTCCTCGTCCTGGTTCCCATGAGTTAGGAATCAGGCGTGTGCCCAAGGGCCGGGGAGGAGGACGTAGCTCGCCGACCACTGAGCTGTCCAGGTCCATAATTAGTTAGTTAGTCCATAAATAGTTGGCCTTCTCTTCCTAGGCTCAATAATTAAGGCGGCAATCCAGCCCTTGGCCCTGACTGATAAGTCAGCTCTTTAAAAAGGTGGCGAAGTGGCGATACGGTGCTGCCCTGGAGACAAGCAACAGGAAACCCAGCATCCCTCTGGGGGAACGGTGTGCTGATTAGCCCAGAGAAACGGACAGACTGTAAAAATAAACGCGGTGGTTATGTAAACCGTAGTCTGTGATTAAAGAGGCTATTCTTAAAAGTGTGCTAATCCTCTCCATGAGAAGCAGAGCAGGATCCCCAGGGGATCCCCAGCGGGATCTCAGATTGTCTCCAGTTATTACATTACGGGGGAATGGGATATTACATTGTGCCGGACAAGTGCTCATAAAGTTGTAATTTCTGGACATATAAGTAATCTGTATTTGTGGCTGTTTAGTTCATGCTTTTCTAACTAGTGAGCTACTGTGGCGCTCTTGCTTCGTAGGCACACTGTAATCACTATACGAGTACTGAGTAACTATGAAACTGGCGGGGAACATTAAATAATCCCAAGCTAAAATGCTCCAGGGAGTGCCATTAGCTGTGACTGTGCTGACATAAAGTTAGTGACAAGGACACTGCCCTAGCCTGCAGCCAGTGTGCTATGTACAACACCCTATGATGGGAAAACTACTCACTGACTACAACAGTAGTCTAGTTTGCTGGCAGAGTGCATCCAAACAGACTTAAACCCAGATCTTGAAATATGGCCACACCTGTGCAGAGACTACAACAGTTCAACTTCCAGTTCTGCCAATGGCCACACAAGCATTTACAAGAAACCTGATGATGTCAACAGCTTGGGAAAAAAACACAGCTGCAGACAAAGAACAAACCTGATCGTCCATGTACTTGATTTATGGCCAAACCAGACAACTACCAATCCCTGAACACTAGGAAGAGTCTGGTACTGTAGGGCCTCCTCCAGGACGAGGATGTGATTGCTTTTGGTTCAACAAAACCTGCACACAATGCCCCTGTGCTGATATCCATCTGCGCCTGGCTTTCCCTCTGGCTGTGTGCATAAACAGCATTAGGAAACCATTAGCTGCACAAACAGTACACTTTAAGGTTCATCCCAGACTTGCACACAATTTGACTGATAACGCTTGCCTCATTAGAGCGAACCCATTTCCAACATAGAGTCTTGGCGGTTCAGCCTCTCCTTTCCCCAGACAGCTCAGTCCATACCTCCGCAACAGTTTTCTGAACAGCTCAGAATGTACAGCATCTCTGTTAAAGCCCTGGTTCTGATAGTCTCTTGGCCATAAAAGAAGCACGTACAATAAACTATCCATGATAGAAATGCTGCTTGGACACGATCCCTACATAACTGAACGCTCAGCACCGCAGGCTTCTGGCACGGGCCTCCATAATAAGTGAAGGCACTTGTACAAACCACTTCCAATTCTAAACGGAGGCCCTATGACATTTCACATGATGAAACTTTGTTTGTCAAGTCATTAATAATACAGAGGGGAGCAGAAGAAGCCTTGATAACTTACTTGCAGCCACCTGGCTCTTTGCACGATCCGTGCTCAGTGCTGCAGCCTTGTCGGCATATAGCTAGAGGAGGAAGAGGAAAAATGTATTTACTTGCCTGGTAACCAGATTCAAACTTTGCACCAATTCTGTCACACTGTAATTATACCATTGACTTATTTAATTACTATGCTCTACAACTTTTCAATCTGCAAGAATTATCATTTACTAGTCTCACCTAGACAGAAATAGAGCTTTTCCTGCATCCTACGCTGTGATGCACAGTTCCATATCTAATTAAATGGATTTCCTGGGGATAACGGCATATGTCCTAGTCAAAAGTCCCAGCAGTACCATAATGAAAAGCTCACTTAAGAAAAATATAGTGAGAGTTCATTCATCGTCGACGTTGCAGCTCCAGTGTATCAGCATGACATCACATATTAGCGTCTGGCTTCTGTAGTTTCTAGTTTTCAAATAAAGTAATTCATAAACACTAACTTGACTTTTATACATTGGCAGAATCTGCTTTGTTCACATTTGTTTGTGTGCTAAAAGTTTCACTGTGCAATGTAAGTCTAAACACTGTTCTGGATTATCAAATTCTACTCTCCAGAGCAACTATTGAAGATATCTCGCCAATATTTGGACATACATTATAGCAAAGTAACTACACAACACAAACCTCTACCAAACTGTAATGATGCTTTAAGTACTATTCTAAGTGCTGTCACCCACCGCCCCATGCAGTCATTTTAGTGGGGCTTACCTGTATTGCAGTCAGGTCCAGACCAGCCATCCAGGCAGGTCTTGTTACCATTGTAGTCGCAGGTGTAGTGTCCAAAGAACTCGTCCCTGGGCCGGCAGAACTTGTTGCAGCCAAAGCCGTAGTAGTGTTCATCGCAGCTGACCCTGATCTGGTATTCAAACTGGGCTATGGGGCCGTTGTGGGTCAGCTTCTGCCAATGGGGGCTGGGGTTGATCATGCCGGAATGAGAGGCTTTCTCTATCACCTGCCCATCTGCACCTAAACACCAGTTTCAACACTATCAACATTGACTGCAACTGCATCTATGGATGACATTCCAAGACAGTCATAACATTATCCTTGGCTAGATCAGGGTTCATCGAACATTTCAGTCAGGGAAAGAATAATACAATACAGGATCCTATGCGGTGTACTGTACGTGGGAGATGCAACGTTAGACGTGATCGTACAATGGGAACCCAAAAATGTCCCAAGAATTCTGACACAAATTGCAGATGATCTCTTAGATGGCAGATGCTGTGTAATTAAAGCAACTGTGTGTACAAGAGAGGAAGAAAAGTACAAGGAGGAAATGCTGAAAAATGAAAAGCCTGTCTGTAATGAGTACTGTTAACTGCTTTTTTTCTCACGCTCTCTCTCCCTGGTTGGTTTCTGTCTCTCAGGTTTAGAGCTTTAGGATATTACTGGCCTCGGATGCTGCCCTCTCCATCTGCTCAAACGAGGACAGAACCACAGCCACCATAAATTACAGCACGAGGACACCAACGCCACAGTTACTGCTGGGAAGCCTGCCAGTGCGCCATCAGCACTATTTCCCTCCCTCGCTGCCTTTCTCACATACATTCATGTACAAACACCAGTCAAAGGTATTTTTTAAACACACATAAAAGTATACGTCTCCACTGGGGAGCAAAGGCACAGCCTACGTTGTGACCATGCAATCCTTGAGGGTACCACAAACACACAGGCCTCTCCTCTCTCGTTTTTTTTCTAGCCATGTCAAACAAGACGAGGTCACGGGTCTGTCAGACGGGCAAGGACTGGCCTGGGAGCCAAGGGCTGTAATGAGCTTCACACACCGAGCAAACACTCGTGCTGAGCAAACACACAGTAGCTCAGCCCGACCTCCAGTCCCTCTGCACTGTACACCACACACATATGTACAAGACAAGACTTGCACATTCACACCACACTCGCTCACAAATGTAGTACTCGATACTCGATATCCAAATCTTCACTTGGGAGAGAATGAAAAATGTGTCAGACAAGTTATTTACTGTGCTCAGACGAGGTGAGGTGACTGACCGTTGGGTGAATCGCTTCTCTGTTAAGTATGATGCAACGCAACAAACTGGGGGAGGGCCACTGTAGTTTATTTACTGGCCTTGGATGACAGGGTGTGTGTGTGTGTGTGTGTGTGTGTGTGTGTGTGTGTGTGTGGTGGGGGGGTCATGCTAAAATCACAGTGCCCGGTAAGATTTCGCAGTGGTCTGGAATCCAGAGCTCAGCTGTGTGGCATTTCTCTACCGGCTGTTGGCCTGCAGTGTCAGGAGTGGCACATCCTTACTACCTGCTGCCTGGCTCAGAGCTGAACATAAATCTGACAAGCTTCATAACGGCCACACTCCAAGGCCAAGGACACTAAATTGATCTCAGAGAAAATGAGCTTTGTTGAACAAGCGGTTGGATTTCTCAGATACTGATGAGGTGGATATAAAAGTGCTCTGGAGTTTGTAGTTTGAAAAACTGAATTGTAATATGCTTGCACAGCTACATTATGAATATAAAAGAAAAATGTATATATATTGGTTTTTTAACAATTTCAAACCGGAATGAGTCTATATTAAAATATTAGGTGATGGTGGGTCAAGCTAACAGAGCCTAGCCTAGCAGAGCTCAGAGGGACTTAACCAGCATTGTGTGTACATACAGGGGGCTTTTCACACCAATGCCCTAATAGCTCTCTGGGGAGCGGCAAATACAGCAGAAAAGACCGAAACCTCAAATTGACCTCAAACAGACCTGCATAAACAAGCATGGGATAAGTTAGAGGCGCAGCTCACCCTCAGCTGGAATCGCCACACCGTTGCCAATCTAACCACCAACCAGCAGGAATCTCAGGACCATAAAACAGCAGAAACCAAACCCAACGACCATAACACAGATGGAACTTGCTACCACAGTGAAACTACTAAACGAGGCTCTAATATGAGCCACGTTCACAGACAAATAACACCATCTTCCAAAAGTCCTCACAATGCTCGCGTTCGACAGCTCTGAGCTCAGTCTATGGCCCACCTGTACCATAGGTTAACTACGGGACAACATAGCTCAAAGGCCTCGGCCCCGCATCGTGACGGGAGCCAGGTCGCCTTGCCGGGCTGGGCGGCCGGATGAACTCTGTGTTTCACGCCTCAGTGACAGTGAGACAGTGTGACCCTGACCCTGGCTGGCAGCACCTGCCATCAGTCATCAACCAAATGAAAACATTTTCATAGGGGGGCAG
>OMOT01001051.1:0-10304 GCA_900312575.1 Acanthochaenus luetkenii
GGGAGAGAGAGAGAGAGACTATGTGTGTGTGCATAAGTGTTAACGGTCATTGCTATACCAGTTTGTCTTGCTTCTGGCTGCTTGCTGTGTGTTTGGCCTTTTGCACGAATCCTCAAATTTCAGCTACGAGAACTGCAGTGACAATTGTATTAACCATGTACCTGTCTGAGCCTTTGTACTGTAAATCACATGAAAACACTAAATGTAAAAACATAATCCCAATCTCTGGCTTTATTTCTTTGGTCTGTGCTCCCTAAAATCAAGACTGGATGGATTTGTGCAACGATCGTCAGCATTGCAGTGGGAAGAATATGGATATAACTAATAACTATGACCTCCAGTCAGCAGACGCATCACGAATATGAACGGAAATCAATTATATTTTCAGAAAAGCATGAATGTATGCAGTTTCTTTCCCTTCAAAGACCCTATCCTCTTACAATGTACATCAATGGGATACTACTTACTGTGTTTTATACTGTGAATTGATATCATTCAGATGTATGATTATCAGCCAGTAAACTCACTGCACATTGAACGGCACAAAGGAACTCATTTATTTGGTTTCAGGAGTGTCAAGAGCGCGGATTCCCACAGAAAAGGAGGATGTCGGCTGAAGTCCTGACCAACCGGCGTCCGCCACGCTCTCTCCGCCTGGTGAAACTCATTATAGAGGACAATAGTTTCAGTTGAGCTTCAGTAACCTGGCAACAGGAAAAAGCTTTCCGGGTCCGGCAGTCTGGCCCCGCCCATGCAGGATGTGAACCAGACATAACACGCTGCTGCTGACACACCAGGCTTCATGCATACGTTCCTAACCGAAGGGGTTTTGAACTCATCCGAATGTAACCGACTCGTCCTCGAGCATTTGCCGTGCGTTGGGAATTGTCATTATGAGTTGAAGGAACATCTTCCCAGGCATTCACTGAAGTGATCATATAACAGCAGAATAAGAAACGTATTGTTAGCATGTTGGCAGACTTCCCAGCATGCGTTCTAATAGTGAACTCCCCAGAAGCTCTTTCTTCCTCTTGTTCGAGTAAAGATGCAGGGTAGAGACGTGTTGTGTGTGTATGTAAGTGCTTCATCGGTCTATTCCGGGGAGAAATGAAACAACTGTGTTTCCTGTCGTAGTAGTTGTAGCACTAGTAATTGTCGAGGGTGAAAATCGGTCATTTGACTTGTGCATGCTTTGACTTTAGTATTATACTTCCCATTTCAAATCGCATCCATTACAGTGTGGGCTCGCCATCGCGCCAGACACCATTTTAACTGTCCCAACTGTGGAGCCGTCACATCTACATACACAGAGTACATTTTAAATGAGCTACATTTGACTGAACTTGATTTTTACACCAGTAATTGTACCTCTGTTTAAGTACAACTCCAGCAAAGCAACGTAAAGTAGTAACGTCTACTTGAGTAGGATATGTTGGTCCTTTTCCACCCCTGGTACTAGTGGCAGTAGTTGTACTAGTACAAGTACTAGTAGTAAGCAAACTTCTCTTGCCTTCATATTTTTCCAGCGTATATATTCTTCGTGTCTGGTTTGAGCCAATAATATTTTCACTGCATTTTGTGGTGAAATAAAAAGGCAAAGTATCCATCTTGTATGTATGAACAGATCAACATTTATTAAAAAGACACTTTGGATGTACAGCAATACATTATTTAGATAATAAAGGGAAGAAGCGGGTTAGGGAATTCAGAGAGGAAATGTTTCAAGTGAAAGAGAAGAGGAGCTTTCCAGTGCTTAGTTTTCCATGTGTAAACTGTAGTGACAGCATAGCGTTGGCATATCTGATGACAGGCTTGAAGTCAAGGTCACAAGTCACGCATGCGGCCCGTCCTGGCGCTTACAACTCCGTCCTCAGGAGCTTCTTAGCCTTCTCCATGCTGCTAAGCACTGAGGGTGGAAAATGAAAAAGGAACTTCAATTGAGTTCATCTGCGTTACACTTTCACGAACACAACCCTCCTGGTTGAGGATCGAGTGCTGCGAAACGTCAGATTATGGTGAATATGTCAAGTATGCATTAGACTCGGCACTTACAGAGCTTGAGGTCTGCCGGTTCGTAGGCATACATGCGGTTGGAGTAGCGACCGGTGACGTCGGCCCTCACCGTCATTGAGGGATCTGTGGAGAGATTGTGATGTTAACAGGGGAAATGAAAAGATCACATTAATGGGAGCCAACTCTTATAACATTAATGGGAAATATATTACGGTTATTACACTATTAGCTGCAAATTGCTATTATGTTCATGCTTTATTACGTGAATGGGACGTTATTACTAGTTCCACAGGTTTAACAGGAAGGCCTGTGTGACAGTTGACATCGCTTACCGACAAAAATGATTCTGGGAACATACTGTCCATCGGGAGAGAGATGTTTGTCTGTGGTTTCATACTGTTGGTGAGAATACTTCGATTAGTACTCCCTCAAGTATTTCATTAACAAGCTGGTATCACTGGATTACAACCACGTGAACAGCCGAAATCAACCGGAAGAACATCACCATTTGCTACTACTTCTCAAACTGTCCTTGGGTATGGGAATAGACATTCTCATGTCACGTACCACCAGATTGAGGACGATGAAGTCTTCGTCGAGAAGCCTCTGGATCTCCTTGTCCTCGGCAAAAGCCTTTTTCAGCGCTGTGCAAGAAAACATTTTTGTTTTTAAAATGTTCTTATTCTACTTCTTAGTCCGGCATTCGTCAGCACACACAGTCACGTCTCCTGCAGAGCAGCACCAGGACGCATGAACTAATCTCACAGCACATTGGCAAACAAATGTCAGAAAGTAGATTTGGGGTATTCAAACATTAAAGAGCTCATTCAAACAGGCGTGGCCTGACTGCATTAGCAACTTGGACGACATAAACTAGAACTGTACACGTTTGGGCAAAGAAATCGAATAGCAGATCGCTAGTTTGTACTTGTACAATGAGGTGATGACTCACCCGAGCTGTGTGGACAATCCTCGAGGTGGAAGATGACCATCAGAGGCTTGTTCCTGTAGAAACAAATCCGTTTCAGTTACATTTACGCAGTGCATCAACTTCAAAGCAAGACCTCGATGTCAGCGTCACATTTGTTGCGTCTCAAGAACTATTTTTCCACCTACTTTGACCTCGCCCAGTAGAGAGCCTCCTCATAGGTCTGAGCCCAGATGAGCTGATCACCCCAACCTGGAGAGATGGACAGAATGGACCAATGACACACTCACTCTCTGGACTAAACCTACTTTACTCCTAATCATCAAGAGCACAGAAGCGTGAATCATCGTGACGGACCTCTGGAGAGCGTCTGAGGGATCCTCTTGCCTCTCTTCGGGATGTTTTTCTCAGGTTTTCCCAGGGAGGAGGACACGGCCACCAGGACCAAGAGTACTGACAACAATGCTTTGATCATCCTTAGCAGCTTACTGGAACACACGTGAGAACAGGTAGAGACGGAGTTACCACCATGACTCAGGCTGAGCGCTCACAGAAGGACCAGATTCAAAGCGAACTCACATTTGGCATGGACGAAACAAATGACAAATCTTACTTTTACTGACGTATGTTTTGACTGATGTATCATACTGTGCTACATTTAAATCACAGCCATAACAAAGTACACTTCTTCTTCTTTTTTTTTAATACAAATGATGCGCTTTATTTAGTCTCTTTAAGTGTTTTTATTAAAAGAACCTAGCTCCTTGTAGCACTGCATCCCTGTAACGTTCTCTTTAGTAAAGCTCAGTCACTTTGACTCTTGAGTGCATCTTAAGTGAGCTACTTCCTACTTCGACTTACATTTATAGGTGAAGCGTAAAGTGGCCTGCAAGGACAGGCCGGGTCTCTTACCTGGTCTGACTGGACGTCGTGTTTGAGTGGACTGCAGCTCCAGGATATCTGCTGTAACTCCACTCTTACCTGCTTCCCATTTATACACCTGTTCACCGGGCGGGTCCGTCTCCCCCCCCCACACACACACACCTCCTCACCACACCTCCTCCCTGCTGGAGGGCCTCAGAAGCCAAGCCCCAGTAGCTTCTTGTATGCAGAGAACGTCATGCCGAACACAACTCATATAATATGTATTTTTCCTGAATTGTTCGAATCCACTCTTCAGTTCAGCTTACATACAATACATCAAGCAGCACTTACTTCGATACATTTTCAACTTTGAGTATTAATTAGCCGGTTCTTCCCGCAACCTTATTCTGCTAAAATGCACACAGTTGAAACAATTCCAAGAGTTGAGGTTTTATTGAAATAAAATGCTACTTGGTGGATCATCTAGTTCCCAGAGGAAGCTAATCATTCACACACACGTCTTTCCTCGTGTTCTGCCAGCTATGAACGTTTGCCGATAAGCAAGGAGATATTAAAGTACACGTATTTTGAATGGAGTTTGGTGTCACTTTCCCATCGTACTACAGGGAACGGCTCGTATCCGGGCTAAAGGACGTTTTGAGGAACACGGGAATGTGTAGGCCTAACAGAAGTATTACAGTGGGATGCTTGGCTCGGGTCCAAGGACAAGTCAGCATTAAACTGACGAATGTGATCTGAGGCGACTGGTCTTTTTCTGATTGGCTCAGGGGAAATAGGCGCAGCTGAATGTATCATGTCTACAAAGTCAACACATTGATTCAGTACAGATTAGGACTGAATGATGTTTGACGAGGAGACATCATAACAATACGAGCACCGATATGGGAGTGGATACGCAGAGAAATCATGGCATGATGAACGGCCTTGCATGTTCATTGGTTCAAATTAGTGAAATTCTGTCATTTGCTGGTTGGAATCAAGTTATTATATCTTAAAACCGTATTTCATGAATCTTGCGAGACATATATGCAAAACTCGGTCAGGGTAAGATGTAGTAGAGTTTTGATTAAAGTGTTTAAAGCATCAGCAATTAGCAGAAAGGGGACAAACAACAGCACTCTCTTCATTCAGTTTTCAGCTTTGATTCATTTATTGACTTTTGAGATATTTTCAGTGGATATCTATATTGAGGAACTGCGTGGGTTGGCCTCTCGACTCCATTGCATCATACTACTCTCATTTGCAGACATGAATGAATTCAGGCTGAATTATACTTATTCACGTTGCTTCACCTCCCCCAAAACCAAGCAGCCTTAATACAATCTAAGCTGTGCTTTCTGTGGTCTGCTGCTATTTTTGAGCCATCCAGCCTCAGCATTATCTTGATCCAGCGGTAATGTGACCTGCCTGCCATCAATGACGGCTTTGTTCCAGCCTCGGTCCAGACAACCAATACGCCTCCCAATGAATGAATCAGTCCATTTACATCGCTGCTCTTCTGTATCCTGGAAGCAGACGACATTTAACCGTCCAGATCTGGCTCATCCTGAATTCCAACAAACAAACTAACGAATTACATTTACCTCCTTCCTGCAACCGCTTTTTGTGCGCTTGTACGTTCTGACGTCCGTGATTTTTCTTTTACTCAAGTATGTTTTGAGTAAGTGTTCCTCTTTTCTAAAAAGTAACTCAGTATGCAAACTGACTGAACAAAGGTGTGTCCGAGCCAACAGGAACTCAGGCTTTACCACAGGAAGAGGGTTCTTATTGACACTGTAGGCCTGGATACTTGCCAGTGAATCTGCCCATTTAGTACATTTTGACAAGCTGTATATCCTCGTGCAAATACAAACATATTCCCTAAATGTAAACATACTACTTTTTCTAAATCTGTGTTGTGTCGTGTTTAATGTGGCCTGCATGAGCAACCCACCGAGTCAAGTTCCTTGTATGTGCAATGTCTGGCTGTTAAAAGTGATTCTGAATCACATAAGTGAATAAATAACATTTGAGCGCAACGATAACAAACCACTCTCATTTTTATCTAACTTTCATTATGCGGGTAGTCCATTTATCCAACGCACATTCTATACATAATGCTATCGGTATATATCAAGTGAATATATTGGATAAGGTGTATTGTTTTTTACATGCCACCATGCTTTATATTCTATACATATGTATGGCTTTCTGTAGACTTGTTCATGTGACTATGACGCACATTTTCACACCATGTATGTTGCGGAAAATTCCACATATCTGCTTACTCAGTTGTCACATGCCTCCATTGTTATATTCTGCATGTACTGATATTTTCATAATGGTTCCACCATTCTATACTGTATACCCTTCTGATATCTTCATATTCTATGACGTTATGTTTATACACACTTATGTAGATCACAAGCCTTATTTCAGCAACCAGTCATGTCTGCCACCCACGTTCTGTTTGATTGCTTTATTGTATCGATCAGCAAAGCTTAATCTGATTTTATGTTATCTTAACTGTAATCTAATGTGATTACAAATGTTATTTTCTCTCATTTCTTTTCCAACACAGCCACCAAACGGTGTACAGTGTGGTGGTGAGCTGCAACAAGGATATAGGAACAGTTAAGCAGTTTAGTGCTGAGGTGTCCTTAAGCCCTGCTCTCTATACAGGCATTCCTTCCTCCTCTCTTTCTCTCCCTCGCTGCGTGTTGTCACAGCACATGGTCAATATTTGAACTACAGGGCAGAGTCAAAGGCCACTCCTGTTCACACTTCACATTCACCATCTGCACTCAGCCCTGCCCTGATAACACGGATCTGACGCAGCCCCTGCAACACACACTGCTATTGGCTGGCCGGTCGAATAGGATGCGACAACCCAGTTTAAACTGCGGCACCTTGTGAACGGTTTGATGAAGCAGAGATAAAGGTGCAAGATACTAACACGCACATTGCGTCAGAGACTCGACAGAGTTTCTCTCCATTCCTGCTCAGCGCTTTAACGTATTCATCTTGGGATCATTTTAGTCATTTAATCCAGCGTGTCTTTTTTGAGTATTTTATTTTCACATTTTGAAATATGACAACAAATAACACACCCAACCTATTTCCAAAACACAAAACACTGTCAAAACAGAGTCAATAACAATTTTCAACTGAAGCTGCCTATAGCCAATATTTTGTTCCAGTATTCAATATCTTGAATAAATCCCATAATTTAGTGTTTCCTCCATTGAAACACACCTTCTCTATGGACACATTACTGTCTTTAAATTAATAATCAACACTTTTTTGTGAACAATTACATGGGGAAAAAATTTGCAAAGAAAATCAAATGTCATATCAGGTTTTCAGGACCGTCTTTTCAGGGAGGAACCTCCATCATATCAGAGGTGGATGATATCTGATATTTAATGAAAGGCCAATACCGGCCCCATATGTCAGCAAACCGATATTGGTCTAACCCCAATTTGTATCATGAATTTCCATTATTGACAAGGGCGACATTTTTATGTACTCGGTATAAGGGCTGCAGGTCTTCTATCCTGCTTTTTCCTCAGAGCATGTGTGATTTTTTTCTAAATGTATATATTTATTCATTGCTATAGAAAAATGGGAATTGGACTTCTATTATGTCCAACTGAAATAAATACTACTGACTTAGTGCTCTCAGCTGTAACACTAAAATAAAACAGCAACACAGAAATGTATTTCCTGACATTTATTCAATACACTGTGTACAAAAGACTTATACTGATTCATATGAATGTGTATGAATGTGCATGTATTCACACAAACACATCGATACAAACATTTCATACTGACAAAAAGGTGACCCCATTTTTAAAAGAGGACAATATTATCAGCATTGTATCAAAATAAAAAAAAACTGGATGGGTGTGTGGATGGGTGGGGGGCAACAAAAACACTATACATTTTTTACAGTCCCACAAGAGACGCAAAGGTCATTTGTTTTCACAGAAAACATTGAATATTGCTGACCCGCAGAATAGTTGATCCTTCTTTTGACTGCACTTCTTTAACACTGATGAAGCACGCAGATGTGAGCAGACACAAGCTGCACTTTTGACAGGACATTTGATTGTCACATCCCCATGCGCTTCAAGCCGACAGTTTCGCTGTGAGCTGCCAAGACAGGACGCAGACAGGGAAAGCTCTTGTTTGATAAAAGACTCTCCATAGAATCAAGCCAAGCTTTCCCTCAGTATTGCTTCTTCTTCATCCATAAACAAGCAACTGAAAATCTCTGACATTTACCAGTAGATGTAAGGGGGAAAAAAACAACCCATGGCCTTCCTCATCGGTTCAGTATACATAACATTTACAGTTTTCTCAGGAAGGGTGACATGAAGGGGTTTTAATACTATAGATGTTGTTCTCCTGGGTAAAATTTGAGGCTGGAAGTGGCGGGACATGGCTGGATTCTGTAGGGCTGGTAGGAGGCAGCTTCAATTTGGCCCTCATCTTTTGAAAGTGCTTCCCAATTCTTTGTCTCACCTTTGATTAAAAATCAAGTAGGGAAAAACAAATCCACTCCTCTATGGAAACTTGATTACAGGGAGTAGCAAAACTGCAAGTGAACTTGAAGGCAATATCAAAAATGTAGGTTGGGAAACATAACATTTCTTTTTCTTTGTTTTACACGTCTTTGATCTTGGGGTTAATCAGTCAGAAATACCAGCATGTGGACTGGACACCGGAATCTGACCACATCTTTTCTGGCAGCATTGAAAACTAAAGGAACCACAGTTGAAAACAGCCTCAGTTAAGAAGGGAATCAGTCATTTGGTAAGCTTTCTGCTTAGGTAGGAGACACACCGACATATCACTGCCCTGTTTCAGTGTCGAGTCTTAATCCTGGCATATCACACTGTATATGTACTTCATTTGGTCTGCCATATTAGTGGTGTGGGGAGTGATGGACCCAATCAATGAGACAAAATGTAGGACACAGGGCCAACAGTAGCCAGTTGCAGCAACACAGACATAGTGGTCAAGTGTCTTTTTTTCATTCTTATGAATGCACTGTTAAAAATGATCACAATAAAAATACACAATCCCATCAGTGATCATTTCACAGCTATTGAGTCCTACATTTACATGTGTGTGTGCAAGCAAATGTCCTCCATCCTCAAGAGGAGAGCTACAGTGAGCAGAGCTTAACGCTTCAATGAGCTGCAGACACTTTAGTGTGTAGGGAAGAACTTGAAAGAAGGCCAACGTCCTACTCTTCCGACGCTTGTGTCTTAAAAAAGAAGTCCCAATACCCTGCAGGTGGGCAAAAGTGGTTGTGTAAGATCAAAGACCAAAGGCAACAGTAGTCTTTCCCAAGTTGGCAGGAGTGTCACCTAGTGTCCATGTTGGGGGTACTGAGGGTGCTGGTTGTGCTGGTTGTTAGCAGGGTGGTTGGGTGGCAGCGGTGGTCCATTTACACCGGGATGGTAGAACGCACAGTTGCTCTCGTATCTGCAGTTTCCCTTCATCATGAAGTGCCGACACACAGGCCTCATGGACATATCTGACATGAGAGCATAGAAAAGCATTCAATTCACTAAACGTACCAATATATAAAACAGCTGCAAAGACAAGAGAGTGACGCGAGAAACAATATCACAACACATTATCACTCTTTATTGCTTGGCTTTGGGGTTTTTTTTTCCTGACAGCGCTATTTCACATCTAATCATATCACTCTGCTGGAAATTAACTGGCAACACCTTGTGGCAAAAATATGTTACTGCTTAGTTACTCCATCTATACTTGCAACACTTTATTTCAATGTGACATTTTGGTCACAAGACCATCATCTGGTGTACAGGATGGATAGTGTGCGGGAATTGTTCATATATTCAGTTAGTTGATTTGTCACCTTTAAACGGTGTGCAAAATCCTTTTTTCTTTACTGCTTAATTACTGTAAAGTCTGCTGGACTATTCTTTTTAGGCAGAAGATTGTAACTTACTTTAGCTTGAAATCAAATAATTTTAAATCAGTATTTTGTGTCAGTTGATTAATACTTTTGGTAAGTAGCCCAATATAAGTGGGATAATGCACAGTGAGTTAAGTGTGCCAAAATCCCAGGTGTAACCCAGTCCCTGAGTAGATGGCTTGAATGAAACCCAGCAGGGCTCTGGGTCCTGAGGACCAGGATTGAAAACCACTGCCCTAAACAATACGTTTCCCCTGGTCTTGATTCAACCTGTCGGTGCCTATTCTGCGATAATGACCGTCTTACTGAACATAATCCCTTACTTAACAGACCTATCTCCACACTAGCTCCTGACCCATGAAGACAACGCACCGTTCATGTTGTTGTGTCCTCCTCTTGGCCCTCCTCGGCCTCTGCCTCTGAAGCCCTGGTCTCCTCTGCCCCGGCCTCCTCGGTGGTAGTGGCCTCCTCCTCGGTGGGGTCCTCCTCTCATGGAGTCGTCTCCCCAGTAGTTGCCGCCGTCTCCGCGGCCCTGGC
>OMOT01001055.1:0-11459 GCA_900312575.1 Acanthochaenus luetkenii
ATTTAGCATTATGATGTATATTACCTGTTAACTAGATGTTTCTGTTGAATCTCCTCAGCTCAAATTAGCTTACTTACTCGCGTACATTTGTGAAAATGTGACTTTATTATTTATGTCAATTACAGGCCACCATAAACTGTGCCAGAGACCTGCCAATGTTGCAACTCCTTGGTCTTAGTGGTCAATAAAGGTCATAGGCTACTTAAGGCCCCTTTAATATTTAAATCAACTGTTATGCAGCCACCGGAGACACATTTATTGGGTACTTTACAACCGCTCAGCCAATCAGAACCGAGGACCGTAACTACCCGTTTATTAAATAGTTTAGCCACAGTGAAACACGGGCCGCCTCGCGTTGGCATTTCAGAGTAATTGTGTGTGAGAGGGGCACCTCCTGAATTAGTAAGGCAGGGGATGTCTTTTGTTCTCTTTGGGCCGAGGTGAGGTCTGTCTCAGACAAGGATTATCCCAGACCGACTAGGAGAATGCCTCCTCCCATGGCCCAGTCATGCGGCCCATGATCTTTTGTGGGCACTAATCAGAGCCCTTAGACATTTGCATATCACCAGCAAACTCAGCCAAGTGTGCACGAGACATGTAGTTTGGTTAGTACTAAGATTTAAGGTGGTTTGAAGATAAGAACACCACACAGATCTCAGGCCAATGACTCATTTCCTGATTCGTGTTCAGTTACAGATTGAGAGCACGTGAAAACTGAAAGAAAGAGGGGGGGTTCTGATACAAATTAACACGGATCAGACAAAGCATAGAGTTAGTTTGGCCACGCTGTGACTGCTTACTCCACCTCAGGCCCGTGGGTCTCTCCGGCCTGTGTGTGCGCTGGATGTGCGCTGGCTCAGGAAGGCTTTTTCTTAATGGAGCCAGCGGAAGACGAGGGAGGAGTCTGGCTCGGGAGAGGGAGTTCTGTTTTGGGTGAGTCAGAGAGCAGACGGTCCGAGCCAGCACGTCACATCTGATGCTTCCCCTCCTCTCCCTGCTCCCGCTGCAGCCTGTTTGCATGTCTCTGTCAGCGCCGGCTGAGGAGCTCGTGTTCAGCGCACGGTGAACTCATTGACCCCCCCAGCTCTCACGGCAAAAACATTCTCCTCTCGCTCTGCCACCCTCCCCATCCCCGCTTCGAACCCTGTAACCTCTCCTCTCCTTTCTTTCTCCCACAGAACGTCTCATTTATGCACACCCCCTGCCTCGACTCCTATGATCAGGCTTCACAAGGCTACTGTTGATGCGCACTGTCATGTGGTTCAGTGCCCTCATATAGGAACAGCCATCCAAATAATACTCACAGCAGTTTTAACTTTGTTATAGGTGCCAGTTTGTATTCGGTGCTTCATCATACTGCAATACTGTGTTCTTAGAAGGATTGCATTTCATGTTGACCAGCCTTTGTTTTCCATGTCTAAACAGTGATGCTCATTGGAAGTGTCAAGCTGGGCCACATTCTTGTTACCTAGCTACAGAAGATGAATCAAGCTTCTTTTTTAAGGTGCTATTTAAAGGGACAATACAAGGAATGTCTCCCCTTAGAAAATCACAAGTAAAGTATTATTACACTTGAAATGAAGGTATTAAATGTTTAAAAAAAAGAAAATGTTAGAAAATAACTAATTAATATGACACATATGAATCATAGTCTGATGTTTAATACACACAGAATGCATTTGTCGGAAGCCCAACCCCAACCCAAGACAGACATGTCAGAGACTCACTTAGACAATCCCTCTATTGTTGGTGAATGTGAGCATCTTTATCTCCGTGCTTTGTATGTCCTTGGAGAATCCTGTGGTTGGGGACATCTGGCTTCAGTAACTGCAGTGAGTTGCTTTTGCATTCACATGGGTGTTTTGGGGAAATTCCCTGGTAGTGTATTATGTCTTGTGTTGCAGTTTGGTCTTTTTTTCTACCCAGCATCCATCACAACAGTGAGTTGAGCCTCGCATGTTGGGAAGAGTTTGTTTTAGAGAGACTAGGCTATGTGTCTGTTTCCTGTCCGACCTGCTCTCTGCTCTTCCACAGTCTTTGTTTGTCTAACTGAGGGGTTTACCACGGGAGGCGCCTGTGCATCCCTTTTAGGGTACATAACATAGCATTAGAGAAAATGGAATGAAAGAGGTTTTGGGTTCATACATGTTGGCACAAGGACAGATGTGACCACAAACACAGAACGAGTTGGTTCAGCCCAAAGAAACACTATCTGTCTAACTCGGGATAGTGCTTTTGATTTTGCTTTATTGGTAACATAACTGTCTAAAGATGTTAGGCGATAGGCATAGGGCGTGTGGGGTTTGAGACACGATAGAGACACCCAGAGAAGAACGCATAGTCCTTGCAGTGACAGTGACACCTGTAACATTGGCGGACGACCTGGGTCACGTGGTTAAACCTTAGCTCTTAGGCAAGGCTCTGTGTTGGAAGGGTGGAAAGGGGTTGCACAGGTGAGACTAGGTGGAATGCACGGGAAACCTGTGATTAAGACCCACCGTGAAGAGGGAAAAAAGAAAAACCTCCTCTTTTTTGTCCTTGAAATCCGCATGTCAGAGAAGACAATGTCCCTTTGAACGCTGCATAGAAAAAGGTTAGGCCTGGGTTTGTATTATTATTACTCCGTTCTTGGCTTCAACCCATAACACAGAGGTGATTTACTGTGGAGGGAGACCTGGAATACCTTGAAGTTAATCATTGTACTCTCTGCCGGCTCTTACATTCCCAAATGCAGACATGAGACTCACACAGGACATACTGAAGTGGCGTTAACAATATAGCTAGATGTGCTCAGACAGATATTTATCGTGCTGTGCGTTCTCGTCCAATGGTTTCACCTGGAAGAGCTGCTGCCTTTCATTATGCTAATTAGCCAAACCAGTACACTGTGTGTACATGCATGAAAATCACTCCTCCTAACTGTAAGATTCAAAAATAAATAAAAAAGCTTAAATAGATGTCAATAGACGTTGCTTACCTGATGATGATGATAGCGTGTAACTAGTGTATACGTTTGGTTAACGTTTCTGTCATAGATTCTTGCCATCGTTGTAAGTACAATCTGTGCAGTCATGTTCTTCATTTAATGTCATCCTTTATTCTGTTCCCCTTCTTCAGTAACAGATACTATGGCCGTATTGACACGTTGTCTCTCCCACTGCCGTTCACGATTTTGCTGCGTGACTGCAGCAACTGTTGCTTGTGTCACTAACAGAAGATCAGCCTCCAAAGTTGATTGAAAGGGTTTTCTTCGGGCCCCTCTACCTCCGAGCCTCCTATTGGACTTGGCAGCATGGCTAGACGTGTCTCACTCTGTGATCGACTTCTGGCTCGCAATGCTACCAAATGTGTATTTTGTGTAAATGATACCACATATCCCATCCGTTCCTCATTCCCTCTTGACCAAAGTGGCCTGGGTCACTGCCTAGAGAGCGTAAGGAGGGAGTGGAAAAAGCTTGGTAGACAAAATATTGTAAGCAGAGGATATGGATGTATGCATGCATCCTGTTCATCTGCTTGCTTTGACATCACTCACAACTCCTCCTTCTCCTCCATGTATGGAAAATGACAAACTTCCCCCCCTCAAGGCCAATACATCTTGTCACTTAACTCCCATTGAGCGGCAACCAGGTCACTCTGGGTCTCACCTACATAGTTGCTTCCTTTGTGACTGTGAATATGAGGATTTGCTTGCGTGAGAAGAATTGCATGGCTTCACACAACACGCTGTAGACACAGTGGAATGTTTTTGGGTCATTTTTAAGTAAAGCATTGACCATTCATTGCTTATGTGTCAGTCTATATCATCATAAAGAACCTCGGGAGCTTGGATCTCGTAATGGAGGAGAGAATAGAAAACGTTTTTATATTTTGTTCCCCCAAATCACACCACAGCCCTACTGTATATTGTTAGGCTCACAAGAAATATGAATTAGACTTTAGATACTTTATTGTCATTATACCTTAGTACAACAAAATGTGGTTGACTGCTGTCTTTCCACAAGGAAACATAAAAACATGAGAGAATGAAAAAGGAAAAAAAAAGATAAAATACATATATTAATACAAATATATTAATAAATAGATATGAATAATTAGATGCTAATATTAATTAGTGATATATTTGTTGAATTACAAATGATTCATTCTTTTGCCCATCCAGAACTCCATCAGACACAACCTGTCCCTGCACAGCCGGTTTGTGCGCATGCAGAACGAGGGGACAGGAAAAAGCTCCTGGTGGATGCTGAACCCGGAAGGGGGAAAGAACGGCAAGTCACCTCGACGCAGAGCTGCCTCCATGGACAACAACAGTAAGTTCGCCAAGAGCCGAGGAAGGGCCTCAAAGAAAAAGGTACAAAGCCCTTTTATTAATACTATACCCACATACTTATGTCAATCCATCTATGGAGGTTTTGGCCACCTAATGGTTTATCTCAAACTCTACTGAAACTGGGTTCATTTTAGTATACAGTATGTTCATAAAACACAGGTATTTTTATGGCAGATCTGTGTGAGGTGTTTGTGTTCCCCTGTCCCCAGGTGGCCCTACAGGAAGGGGTTGAGGGCGGAGTGGGCAGCCCGGGTTCACAGTATCCTAACTGGCTGGGAAGCCCCAACTCCCACAGTAATGATGACTTTGAACCCTGGAGCACCTTCAGGACACGCACCAGCTCTGATGCCAGCACCCTGAGTGGTCACCATTCACCTTTCCTGTCTGAGCAGGATGACCTGGGGGAGTCTGATGTCCACATGGTGTATCCTGGAGGGTCAGGGACCAAGATAACAGCCACCCTGCCCAGCCTGTCGGAGCTGGCTGGATCCATGGGTCAACACGGCTCAGAGAATGTCATGGAGAGTCTGTTGGATAACCTCAACCTGCTCTCTCCCAAGAACCCCCAGCTGGGTTCTGACTCCTCACGCTCCTCAAACTCTGCCATGCTTCAGAGTAGCCCCTACAGCTCCCCTGGCATGGCTCCCCAGCCACAACAGGACTACCGCAAGTGCCTATATGGCCATGTGAGGATGAACTCCCTGTCCCCTGTCCCTATGCAGACAATTCCAGACTGCAAGCCAGGCTTTGGAGTTTTCGAGAACCATTATAACTGCCCTGCAGGTCTCCTCAAGGAGCTGCTGACCTCAGATGCAGACCCCAGTAGGGACATGAGGCCCCCTAGGGAAACAGTGGCATCTCAGGCTGGGATGGGAGGTTGCCTACTGCCCAGCTACAACAGCCAGGGCCAGGTGGGGGGACATGATGGAGTAAAAATGATGAATCCTCCTCAGACTCGCCCAATTCCACATGTACATCCACGAGCTATACATAGCCAGGGCCCTTCAACCTTGCGGGACATGAATAGCTGTAACATGATCCCCCTGACTAGTCTGACTAGTCTTGCGGGAGGCCCTCCTCGAATGACCAGCCTGAGGACGTGCATGCAGCTGCCCCACGGCCACTCGGCACACAATGGTGATGTTCCCCCAAGCTACGGCAGCACCAACGGCTACAGGGAACCTGGCTCAGCTCACCCCCATGGCCATCACCCCCATGGTCATCACCACCAGGAGCGGCTGCCCAGCGACTTGGACAACATGTCCATTGAAAGGTTTGAATGTGACATGGAGTCCATCCTCCATGACACCCTCATGGATGGAGGTGCGCTGGACTTTAGCTTTGACCCCACAGCTGGCCCTCAGGGGTTTCCCCAGAGGGTGAAGACCACCACACATAGCTGGGTGTCAGGCTAGGACACATGGTGGATCACACAACCCATGTAGGTGAGGCTCTGACAATTTTAAATAAAACCATTAGAAATCAAATGTCCACAGCATGTTTGCTATTACTGAACATCTTCCATTCATCCTCACAGGTTTACTTCAACAGGATGTCACTACTCACCTTCAGGAAATATATTAATCCAAAGAAGCGACCTCTATCACTCATCACGTACAGAGCATCTGACACGAAGGAAGTGCCAAATTTGACATATGTCTAGAGTTACAGGCAATGTATAACAGTCTTATTGAATGCTGTTGGGACACAGATGTTGAAGGTAGCCACACTCTATTTTACAGTAAACAGCAGACAAATGATCATCTGGCCTGATCCTGGTACTGTATATACTGAAGTAAGATACAACAGTCAGAACTGCTGATATTCACAACAATATCAGGGACTCTGCAAATCATTTTAATTTGCTTTATCAAATTGCTCTGCAGAAACAAAATGGTTGAATTAAAGCCTGCATTCGCTCTGTTTACAATTGCCTGTGAAAAACTGGAAATATGTTCGTATGTCCCCATTACATAAGACACAACACAGCGTCACATGAAGCGTCGAGAATGCCTGACAAAAATATCATTTCTTAAAACTAGAGACTGAGTGGCCAGTCTAACATTTACCGGGAGGCTGTTCCAGAGTCTTGGGTTTTGTTTTGTTTGGAGTTTTGATTTGAGGTTGAACTTTTGAACAGCCAACAGGCCCTGCTCAGAAGACCTGTGGGACACAGTGCTTTGAGGACACAACAACTCAGTTAGGGCCTGATCATGCAGTGCCTTGTAGGTGATCAGAATAATTTTGTTATCAATTATATTCTTCTTCGCACCCAGTGAAGGGAGGCCAGCCAGTACCCCAGTGTAATGTGGGACCTATGACTAGTTTTTATCAAAAGCCTTGCAGCAGCATTCTGCACCAATTGGAGCTGGACTACGGCAAATTGGTTAGGGTAAGAGAGCAAGGCATTACAATAGTTCATATAAAATTAGATAAAAGTATGCATAATTCTTTCCAAACAGAGTGAGGTAACTTATTGTTGCTTGAAATTCATGTAGGAGTCTATGACACCTAGATATTTAGAGGAGAGCTTCATATTGTATGCTAGTGGCCCGGTACTCTGCCAAATTGCACTTGCTATATGGTCTGGCCAATGGAAAAAATGTCTGTTTTGTTAGAGTTAAATTGGAGGATATTTTGTACCATCCAGTCTTTAAGGCAAATTGCTAATCTGCTAAAATCATTAGGCTTGATGATAGATAAAGCGGTGTATCATCTGCATAGCAGTGAAACCTGATTGGAATGGCGGGAATCATGTACAATGAAATTAGAATAGGTCCAGGAATAGACCCCTGGGGGACACCACATGTCAGAGGAGCAGATGATTAAACATAATCACAGAAACTGTTTTATGTGATAGATATGAGACAAAGGCTGACCCAGAAATACCATCTCATAGCCTAAGCCTTTTAAGAGGGATGCCTTGATCAATACTGTCAAAGGCAATGCTGAAGTCACATAACAGCAAAATGGAGCACTCCTCAGCATCAGCACGCATTAAGATGTCATTAGTGACCCTGAGAAGAACGGTGTCAGTACTGTGTTGTGTATGAAAACCATATCGAAATGTATCAATTAATTCATCATTTATATATGAAGGGCCCTTGCCCTCATTTTCTTCAGTTATTCCCAGACCATGCTACAATATACTTTTCAACAAGCTTCTAAAAATCCTTCTGCTGACACATTCATGTTAATGCAGCAATTGAAGCATATGCATATGCTGTGTACAATGTATATATTTGAGATATATTATTGTTATGCTATCATTCTTTTCAGTCAAACTGAAATCAAAGAAGGAAAAAAAAGTTTTTACAAAAGGTAATCAATTTTATTATGATTAATAGTTACATATTTATTTGTCTGACATATGGCCTCTCAAAAACCATGAGAAAACCTAGTGTTGCACCATCTCAGTTTTGCAAATCCAAAACGTCTGTTCTTGACATTATGTCTATGCATCTGCCATCAATGTAATATTATGTTGCATCATTTTAAATCAACCCATCAGCATCCTATCACCAATCAATTGTGAAAGTGTACTGTATATCAAAATTACAATTACAATTAATGTAAAAAAAAGTCATAGTAATCCATTCTGAAGTGAATGGTCCCTATCACACTAAGGGTGTCTTCATGTAGGAAACACATAAATCATCCAATTCTTCTTTACATCAATATTCTTATAAAGGCATACCTATATTCCTAACAAGAATAATGGTCTCAACATCTCATTTCAGTTTGACTTAAATATAAATATATATATGATACAGGGGGAGCAGGAGTAGTTGGAAGAGCTGATAATGAGATCATAAATTGACTGGAAATGGATAATGATCTCCAAAGTTTAACTGACACAACACAGGATTTGCTATTAGCTTCCCAGCAGCCCTTTTATGCACCATGAAGTCGTGTAACCTACCAAGCACACAGAGAAAGTGTGCCAATTCACTGTGCTCATATGGTGTCAGACTTATGAAGTTGTACATATTATTTTCTACGGTAGTACATTTAAGTACATGAAGGCTTCAAATGACTTGTTACTGAACTTTGAATTATACTTAAGTATTATATATACTAGTGCCTTAGACATGGTTGTTTACATATCTCAGTACAAACTATATGATTGAATAAACAAACACTCATACCTCAAAATATTTTACCTCTGAAGTGTTGAAGGGATTTTTCTTAGTGAGTAATGTATTGAATTTGTCTTCATTTTTGACAGTATATGTAGTACATAAGTTTTGATGTTTGATCTAATGCTCAAACCAGTTATGTTAAGACAGGGTCAGGGTGAAGCATTGTCAATCTTTGTGTTTGTAATGTTTTCTTTTGCTGGAAAACTATAGCCATTACTTTCTATTGGATATTTTGTAAAATCACAGTAAATAATTTACTATAAAACATACATTTATTTGAAATTATACATTTTAAAAGAATTTGAGAAAAGTTCTGTATTGTACATGTTTTCTCTCACCTCACCAGAAATTCAAGAAAATGAAGCATTCAATAAACTTGATTATGTTCTGGGAAATAGAGCTTTAAACTGCAAAAAATACTATTTTGTGAAATTATCACAGCTTATCACAACATAAATATGTGATGGGACCATTTTTATAATGGGTCAAAATGGCTATCTTGCACTTTGGGTTTTGTAAAACAAATAATAATTTCTTAAACGTAAGAAATAAAAGTCCTTGAGTCTGTTACATTTCTTTAGAGAGTAAACTGATATGTGAACTTTTAAATTATACACAAGTGAGTAATGGTCCTTCCTTAAAATGCATTGCAGTTATTGGAAGAACCCTACTTATCTGCAAAAGGTTTTTCATGAATAATTGAACGCATTATTATTTTCTCATTTGACATCCATGGTTTTTTTTAAATAATACAACCTTTTTTTAAATCAGTTTTCAAGAACCCAAGTTTCATGTAACTCCTTCAATGCATACATGACCATGTGAACTTTCAATTAAAGGAAGAAAAGAAACATTTAATTTATTTGTGTTTTCCATAGCAGCAGTAATATATTGCAAAAACTTATGCTGTTGAACTGCCTTTTAACAAATTCTGATGTGACATTATGAATCTAACACAGGGGTAGTAATGTCTTTTCAGTCTGTTGACTAATATATTTAAAAGGCTTTTGTGTTCAGCCACACGTTTGTTCAGGGTCTCCACTGGCCGTGGAATTTCTGGAATATCATGGATTTTTGAGAGGTGTATTCCAGACAGGGAATTTGATAAATTCCACGGGGAAGTCAGGGATTATCAAGGAATCGTACAAATTGGTCACTTTACAGGAGTATTGTAAAGTAAGCCCAACTGGAGTAGAAACCTTTTTTTTGGTTATTTTATTTTATTGTAATAATATATTTATTTCTCACTATTGCTTTGCTATAGCATTTAGTACACCATTGGGGGCAGGAATAAAGTGAAAACAACCCAAAGCTAACCTGTCTCAATGACAAATATAAGCATATCCTAGGGACCCCTGGTTTATGTTTATGTCCACTTTGATACATACATTTCTTGGCTGATATCCTTCTTCCTCTTTAATTGCAAAATCCGTCTGGGCCTAGTGGTCAGTGCTTATAAAGAACAAAGCTTTAACTAACCACACTAGCTGTAAACCACAGTGCTGCCTGATGTGATTTAGTGTTGATTTAATCGCACTTATCACAATCCTCAACGGATAAAGATGAACAAGAGGGCCATCTTCACAGAGGAACTTGACCATTCTGTCTCAAACAAAAATGGAAACACGGTGACAGTCGTGAATGGTAAATGAATAGGCTTACATTTACCATTTACCCAATGTACTTTTTGTACATTTGCATGTGCACAGTACTGCCTTGTTAATCTTGTCCGTTTTCAAAGCTTGAACTGATGATCTATTGAGATTAGAAGATCTGTGGAATATCCAACCACAAACCATCTTTACCGCAGAGAGCTGCTGGCTGAGTTAAAGATATTGAGCATTCAGGACATGATCCACAATCAGCAACCTGACTTCTGTCTCCAACTTTGTCCATCTGCTTTATAATAATTTATAATTTATAATTTATCCTCACACACATGCACAGAGCACCGCACACACTTAGTGAAATTGTTCTCTGCATTTAACCCATCACGGATCCCCCCCGGATACACACAAGTAATTGCACAACACACACATGCTAGGGGGGCCCGGAGCAGAGGGCTGCCATTATGGCGCCCGGGGAGCAGGTGTCTTTGGGGTTAGGTGTCTTGCTCAAGGACACTACGACAGATTTATCCCCGGGAGGAGCTGGACTCGAACCGCCGACCTTGCGGTTGCGGGATGGGAGCTCTACCTCCTGAGCTACTGCCGTCCCCATTACTGTAGCGGGGCAGTAATTTTGTTCATCGGCAATGACTGAAAGTGATTTAAAATACTATAATATGTACAAAACTATCGAATTAATTAATAAAACAAAAAAAATAATTAATTAAAAGTTACATAATTTATACAAATCCACTTAAATTGTTTACAAAAAATTCCTGGAAATGTGTTGTGCAAGTTCTTTTCCACACACAAAGCAGTAAGCCACATGATAGTTATATAAATATGTGTATCCACTTTTTCTTTAATTATGTAGGAAAAAAGTGCAGTCATAAATATTATTGTGTCCTCACTGGATACCCGCAGAGATGTCCGGGGGACTTAACATTAAAATGTTCATAATTATGCAAGATATGATCATTACAAGTTTCATGCTTTCATCACAAAATAGATGATTCTTCACATATCCTCTCCATTACAGGTCTGTACTGACCTTGCCATAGATGGACAAAGCAGAAAAATGAAAAAGTGTCAATTTGCCACCACTCTGTTTCTCCATCACATTCTCTAATGGCCAATTTAACACAGCCAATCTGTTTCACACAGTTAATCATACATGGACAGATCACCCAAGTAGACGAGATCCATTTAACAGCAGGGAGGCAGATCACAATAAAACTCCCTAAGTGGTTGTTGTTTCCAGAGCCTCCTCTGCTGAATGGTCAATAAAGCATAATAGGAGGTGGGAGGAGGTGGGAGGAGGAGGGTAGCTGGGTGGGGTTAAGGGAAACCAAGGCCCCCTGTTCTTTATTTCTTTGC
>OMOT01001056.1:0-10957 GCA_900312575.1 Acanthochaenus luetkenii
CGCTCCCCAACCAACTGTAACTGAAACTTGATCCCAACTGCATTTCTAACCAACTGCTCATGTAGCGCACAGATGCAACTAGTGCTCACTTTATGAACAAAAATATTATATTCATCACATTGCATAGTAGTGCAATACAAGTTAATCCATTCAGGGTTTTTTAATGTGTTTTTTTCCATTTTACCTCATAATAACAAATGCCGGTATAGTCTGTGTGTATAAAATGAAAGATCGCAGACCAGATGCCACCGGTAAAACCGGAAACCGGCCCAACCCTACGTAGGAGTCCAAGTGTTTTGATGACTGAGATGCACGGAGTGATGAAGTTGTTGAGTTTGAGTAGTTGCTAGGTGGATTATTTCAGTGACAAGCCTACCGGGGAGGATATAACGATAAACCTTTGTTGTTGAAATTGTTAGTCGGTAGCCACGAACTTGATGTCCAGAGTTGGAGAAGTGACAGAAACTACAGGATGGTCCACAGCATGGCAGGTGATCAGGGCTGAGTGAAGTAGTGATGAATCAAGGCGAGGAAACGGAGGAGGTGGTAGCGGCTGGAGAACGTGTTGTGGATGGTAACTGTGGTAGTCACAGACAATACAATGCTACCTGAGCCTGCCAGCTGACCATATAACTGTAGATGTAGCAGTCCCAGCCAACAAGGACTAACCGCATCGGGACAGCTTAGAGGCTGCCCGGGATAGAACTCTCAGTAGCAATGGTAGCAATGGCAGAGACGGGAGAATCCAGTAGTGTTGGTTGTCGAGTGAGCCTCCGACAATAGCAACAGCGGCAGCAAAGTAAGCTACCGGTAGGACGGGAGTCGTGTAATCCAAAGCCGGAAAACTATGATCAGATGGTTCAGTTCTGGCATCAGAGTTCAAACACTTTTCCGGAGCGGGAGCTGGAGTAGCTGTTGCTAGGACAGTGTTGCAGGATTTTCCATGCTGGTAACTACAAACATCTGTCAAAGTAGCAATCGGGTAGAGAAAGTATCCAGGTCGCATGTAACAAAGTTACAAAACGGTTAAACGTAACTAACAAGTAAAAAAAATCTAACAATAAAGCTAGCTAGGTCGTAAAAAACGAATGTCATCTCAGATGGAGAAGTGGCGAACAAACGACGCCAGCGTCCTCTCACATCCGGGTTCCCATTGACAAGTAGCATTACAACGCAGCTGGAAAAATTCTCAGATTCTCTGATTATTAAATGATTAATTATCAAACTGGTGTGCTGCTGGTGTGCTTATGAAGTTTGACATTGTATATCTTACACTGCATGGTTGATCCATCAGTTTCCTCCAAATATTTCCACACCTCACCACTGCCATTGTAGTGTGCGAGTGGCGTGACGTCACGATGAGCTGTTCGATTTTTATGCCTGAACTGAAGCTTAGCTATTAATAGCCCTATTACAATGCATTTTACATATTTATTTAACAACTGTACACCATTTTTGAATACTAAGGTCTTAAACCGCTCATCCCTAATTTGTATAGAGCTACCACTCAGTGGAAAAAGTTACCATCCATCCATCCATTTTCAACCGCTTATCCAAAGTTGGGGCGCAGAGGTAGCATCTCCAGCAGGGGGCCCCAAACTTCCTTTCCCCGGGCCACATTAACCAGCTCTGACTGGGGGATCCCAAGGCGTTCCCAGGCCAGCGTGGAGATATAATCCCTCCACCTAGTCTTCAATGTTCTCCCTTATCCCTAAGGGAGATGCCAGCCACCCTCCTGAGAAGCCGATTGTATACGCAATCTCGTTTTTTTCACTCATGACCCACCCTTCATGGCCATAGATGAGAGTAGGAACGAAGATTGACAGATAGATCGAGAGCTTTGCCTTCTGGCTCAGCTCTCCTTTCATCACAGCGGAAAGAGAGTGACGGAAAAAGTTACCTTGTCCCTTGAAAAAATTTACTAATAAAATTAGTTTTAAAAAGCACCTACAAACAATTGTTAAGTAAGAAATAGCTCTTGGGGCTCTTGGATTACGTGCATGTCTTATGGAAGAAGGTTTGTTTCCTTATATTATCTATTATTGTTTTGTTTAGTTTTTTTTGTTTGGGGGGGGTTGTTATTTATGTTCATTGCCATTGTTGGCTGCTTTTATTTTATTTTGTACTGGACTAGGGATACATTTTTTTGTTCATCACCTGTAATGTTGTTGTTTTTTTTCATTGTGTGTACTTTTCTTTTTTTCTTTTTGTGTGTGAGTGGACCCCAGGAAGAATAGTTGTTACCTAGGTAGCAACTAATGGGGATCCAATTAAACAAATGAACACTGATGCTTGTAAATTAATGTGCTGATTATTTATTGATGTAAAATGATACGTGTAGCACCTTTAATCCTGTAATTTGTCAGGATATCAGTGTTTTGGAAGAGAAGCTCACGTTATCTCTGATTGGAATTAGAAATGATCCCCTGTTTTTTGTGCTCATGATCATGTCATATCTTACTTGAATGGAGAACAAGATTAGGAGCTGGGCTTTCTGAAATGATCTCCCTAAACTCTCTTGTCTTCTCTCTCTCAGATTGACACCAAGGATGGAGTGGATGGAGTTGAAAATGGACGCCCAGCTCGTCCCTCTTCCTCTCCCACTAATAAATCTCAGGTATGTGGGTCAGGAGTGGATTACATTACAGATAAGTCCATAATCCAAAAAAAATGGAGACTTGTTTTCTAAAATTAGATCTCCAAAATGTTTTATAACTGTGAAAAAAACAGCAGTGTTGAAAAGCTTGTCGAGCATCACATCGTCGCTCAGCTCTGTAGGAAACTCACAGTTAGGGTTTAGCAGATTGACTCCCCTGTTTGCTAACCCTGGTTGTGTTGTTGCTCTAGCAGCAGCAAATGTACATCGCTCAGGTTCTCCAGGACCCGAACTGTGACGAGCCGTGCGGTGGCAGCGGCGAGGAGGACCGATGCTCTTCCCAGGACGAGGAGATGCTGAACGGAGGAAGCAGCATCAACGAGGGCGATTTCCAGTCGGGGGAGGACAGTCTGATTGCCAATGAGGTTCACCAGTAGCTGGAGGAGGGGGTTGGGGGGGGAGCACGGTCCATCTCACATCTACACTGTCATAAAATAAAACTGACTCAAGAATCGGTACACACACACACACACACACACACACATATGTTCATGTAAACCGCAGTTCTGGTGCACATCACGCACACACTCACCTTTCCTCAGTGGGCTCTGGAGCCTCAGATTGGTCCAGAGTGCTGTGTGGTTTGCCCCTCCTTCCCCCAGCTCAGCGACCCGACCTCGATTTTTGACCCCGGCGCCAGGTCGCCCTAATCCTCTTTTTTCGACGCCGCTCAAGTTCTGCATATCTGTGGAAACCATGGAGTCACTGGGATCGAACCTGTTACATACAAACTAACTCCATAGAAAGACACTGTACATATTCACAAAGCCAAAAGTTGTTCTTTTTTTGTGGGTTGGGGGTTGAAAATTTGTGCTTTGGTTGAGTTAGTTTAGTCTCTGTCCGTCTCACTTGTGTCTTGACTCCTGATCCCATGATGGCTTACTGGGCAGCTGATGCTTTGGCTTCTGGCTCGGCCCGGTGGAAGTCTATGCTTAAAACACACATGCTCCAAACGAACCCGCAGCGTTGCCGCCATTCTCCAATATCTGAATGGAAAGAGCAACCCTTAAATTCACCAACCTCTAGCTCTCATAGTCGTAGAAGCCTTGCTTGCCCAGACGTATCGCAATCTCTCTAACCCATTTGCTCTGAACACAGGTTTGCTTCTGGAACTTTGGTGGTGAGATGTACGATGAGTTCATAGGTCATGGATCAGGCCCTTCATATCACACTGGCACTGGTATGTTAGAAGCATCACCCAGACTTTTTTTGATCAGTCATGCATTTACTGCATGTTTTTTAAAATGCTGCGTGGATAAACGTTGATGTCACTATCTCTGAGCGATGTCAGTTGTTGCTGAACTGTTGTGGCCTGCATTCAACAGACAGTGAACTCGCCAGATTTCCTCCCAGTCTCGGCAGCACATCTCCTACCTGCTAGATAAGTAGAGTCATCGCTGCTGCAGCTTTGCATTCTGGACGATTGCCACATCCAGTGGACCGCACCTCAAGGGTTTAACTGCAGGATGCAAGTCGCTGACATAACCATGCTCTTTTTTGTAATTTTACCTCTACTACCTTAAAACATGAATATGTACACCTGGAAAGGGAATAGGGATTTTTGTGTCTATGTAGGTTTAGTAGACAAAATTCTAATTATGGAGAAAGTAGTTTGAGCTTGGGTAGATCCAGGTGGAGCAGCACTTTTCATTTCACTGTCTAACTTTTAACATCTGAGGTTGTTTGTTTCATCTGTGTTTTGAAGTGTGCACTGTGTGTCCAGTAGCTATTGTACACCAACCTACAACATGATGGATTCAAAACATTACCAATTAACCAAAAGCACCAGGGGGAAGACATGTTGCTAACAAGTTCCATTTATTTTCAAATCAGTCAGTGTCTTTGAATTACAAACTTGGTCTACAATAGAATTAGTCAAATGAAATGCTTTCCTTCACTTTAGTATGAAAATGCCCATGCTCGTCAAACATGTAAATCAAGTTTGATTACCACGTCTACAGATGTAGCCATGAAAGAAGTTCCTCTTTTTACTGCATCATTACTGCACTGCAGGTCTACACCTAAGATGACTATTTTTGCAATATGAAGGCAACCAGCTGCTTGAGAAACACAAGTTTTGTGATCCGATTCACCTATTCAGTTAAGTTTACATTTGAGAAGGAAAAGGCTTCGGTTGCCACTGCAGTACTAAAGCAGAACAGATGCAGGATGGAGGAGCTTCAGGACGGAGCTGCTGCCACTGTAGAAAATTCACTTCGGGATGCAGAGCTTTGTGCAGTTGTAACTTGGCCGTGAACCTCTTAGTGTCTGACGATGCAGGTGAGGCAGTGCCTGTTCTTCTGAAGTGAGGCTGTGAAAGAGGAAAGACCGTCTGGACAGGCGAGACGCTGTGAAACCAGACCGGACTCAAAACCGGGGTCAGGATTTACATATTTTCAGCTTAACCGTCTGTTTTTTCTAAGCTTTCTCACCAAGACAGTAGGTGGTTGTGTATTTGTAGTGGTTCTCACTTTGAAGAAAATCTGACTTTTGAGGCTCTTTGGTGCTTTAATCTCTTCACCATCCATTCACACCACCAGCAGCTCCTGAAACCAGTCGCTGCAAGTCGCAGAGAAACGTCGGCTGATGTTGACCTCGCTTGCCTTGTTTCCCTGTTTGTCGGCACAGAACAATTGGCTGCAGCTGAACTTCTGGCCAAACGTCAGCAGTCATACTTGCATTGCTTTATGTCCCACCCATCACTGAAACATGACCAGAGCTACAGCTAACAATCAGCGAACAAATTGGCCATCGGACAGTAGCACAGTGATGTGGTTGCTGGTTGTCTGAACACAGAGTTGATTACGTTCTCAGGATGTTTAGCTAAAATTCATGCAATGTTAAATTTTAACAGGTCAAAGAATCCCAATTCTTCTCAATGGTCATTTTACTTTATCAAGGAGGGGGTTGTAAAGGCTTTGAGCCTCAAAAGTGAGACTTGGTTTTAAGATGAATTATGTATCCTTAGTAGAATATAATTGAAGATTGTTGTGTGATAAATATACCTAAACAGCACCAGGCTTAGGGCTATCGCAAGAAATAGGATCCTGGTTCTTTGCATCTCAGAGATGCAGTTTAAGTGCAATCAGACAGGTAGGTGAGTTTGGTGAGAAGGCTGCAGCACTGGCTAACCTTGGCTTAGCACTTTCTAGGACTAAACTGGTATTTATTTGGGCTGTTTGGTTGGAGACCTGAGGGCCTTCCAGCTCCCTCTGCTGGTGGCTAGACAGTAGCATTAGATCTGAAGGAGGGAAAGGAGTGTTAAAGAGATGCTATACTCTAAATTGATGTTACCTCCATTTTGTGAAACATTCAACCCCTCCCTGAGTCTGAAAATATGTTTTTGTGCATCTAGCTGCTTCAGTGACATTGATATAGAATGTCATCCTTAAAAGTCAAAGTCCTCCCCCTATGACGAGAGTAGGGAAAATACTGGCCTCCGGTTCCCATAGACTCTATGAAGCGGCATAGAGCATAGCTTCAGCTCTTGTGAAAGTAGGCAGGGTAAATATTTTTTCCCGATCCCTCCCATCGAAGTTGACTTAACATGGCAGATGGAGAAGACTTTGTGTTAGACTTAGAAGATGACATCTTGAAGAAGAAGGCTAACGTTAGCATCTCTACACAAACTATGCCTTTCCGAAGGGAGGGGGGTACTGTGCATCTTGGGAATTGGAGTTACTGGAGCTATTGACTTGATTTGGCAGAGCTGGGATCAAAATCTTGAAAAATCCATGGATTAAATGTTTAATTATTTTTATAAGATGTAATATTGTGTTTTAATCCAACTATAACTGGTTTCATTTAGGGTAAATCATTCCTTTAATAGTTCTCAACCTTTCAGTTGGGAAGCTTCTGAATTGAGGAAAGGAGGCACAATCCAAATGCTGGTAAAGTCTGGTAAGTTTGTATTCTCTAGCAGCCACTTTGACAGGTAACCATTAAGTCTATTCTTATTATATTCTTACAAATGTAGTTGGCTGCTGAATTTGGGTTTGAAGCCTGCCACAACAGTCACTTTCCCTCTGACTCCAGGCTGAGACGAGCATGCGTTCGATTCAAGAGCCACCACATTTTTTATGGTCTCAAATTCTCCTGAATCCTGAATTGGATTGTCATAGCTGAGGCATCGGCAGGTATGAATTTACCAAAAGAATGAACTTTGGATAAATCAGTAAGGTCACCGCCACACTGGTTGCTAACTGTCTCAGTTATATCAAGTGTTTGGTCTTTTTCTATTCTCCAACTTTGTCCCTGCTGGCCACCGTACACTCTCTAACTGTCAGCTAATCAAATGAAAGCAAAATAAGTGTGTATCAAACAGGCTGCTGATTGGCTGTCTGTTAGTGTTGGCATCTGAACTTCTGCAAATTTTAAAATGAAATTTCTATGAAGAATGTATATTAATTATTTTGGCCTGTAAAAATTATTGGAGGTAAATTGTCTCAGTTAAGCCCTTTGGCAGGTGAACCAGACTGCTGATGCCAGTCCCATATGTTTAAATATGTGGTAATAGGTCACATTTTAATGGTGGTTTAAAGAATACAATCATAAATGTAAACCTTGTGTCTTTTGAACGGTTTGGGACAACACGCGTTACTTTTCAACACAACATGAGTCTGATGCCGCAGTAGACTTCTTTCACTCGTTCCAGATTTTAGGTTGAATCACAATGTTGTTATACAAGTTATTAAACAATGTTAACTATATTTTATGATAGTGTTTATCGATTGCTAATGTCTAACAAACTACACATTTTGTTGCATGTTAACATCAGCACAGCACAGTGAACGCGCTCAGTCTAGCTACATTTTAAACTATGTTTACCAGCAGCAGGACTTCACTTCATCCCTGTCGTAGTATCCCTGAGCAAGACACATAACCCCAAATTGCTCCCGTTGAGCAGGTTGGCGCCTTGCATGGCTGCCTCTGCCAACGGTATGATGTATGTAAGTCGCTTTGGATAAAAGCATGTGCTAAATGCTGTAATGTAATGAGATACGGATTCAGAAACAGCTAGCTCGTTTGACGCGGCTTTAGCGACTGAGCACCAAGTTCTTTGATTGGTCAACACACTGCCACATTTCTCCATAGGAAGTGTAGTTTTCTTGCCAGTGACACTAAATATGTTCTCACTCCTGTATTCTACATTTGTAACATAAATTATGTTGAAAAGTGGCTTAAATGTGTGTTGTCCCAAAACGGACACATGGTTGTGTGTGCACTGAGCCCACTGTGTACCTGAGTGTGTTAATTACTCATAACTCTTATATTTTGGGGAGGGGGGTTGCCATGTTAAAACAATAAAAGGAAGCTGAACCAGTTGGCATCAGGAACATTGCGATTGCAACAAAACACGTTTAGCTAACAATACAACTACTGTTTTAGCACAGCAACAAAACAAATACAAAATTGTCTCAGGTGTTATTTGTTTTCCAAAACATAATGTTTACATCAGTTTTTATTTCCTTATTTTATTTATGTTTTCTGTCTGACATTGTTTGTTGACACAGCTAGACTATGAAAGCTGTAGCCACTAGGAACACACTAAAAACCAACCTGTGGAAACACCTGCTGGGAAAATGCTTCTGGGAAGCAACAACATGGAACCATAATTCACCCGCATTCGAATGCGGTGGCTACACACTGGAGGAACTGTAGCGTTTTTATGTCAATTCTTTTGTTTTGTTTTTTAATTTTCCTCTTCACTTCCAGCATAGTGTCTCGGGCGCTCCGATCATGATTATATGCACACAATATTAAATGAAAGCGAACTGAATCTGGTGAACGCCCATGTTCCCTTAAAGAGTTCTGGTCGGAGAGGCTTACAGTATGTGTTAACGCAGGGGTTCTCAACCTGGGGGTCAGGAACACACATGGGGTCACGTGAACTGTTGGGTTGAGAACTACCGGGTTAAAAGTCTCTCTGTCTCTGTTAAGGGAACCGAAGACGCTCAGTCTCTAATAAGTGGTTTGAAGATTTTTTGTAAATTAAACTGTTTGGCAACATATAGCCTATTCAAGCTTTTAAGTATTTGATACCGAATATGTATTAAAGAAATGTTGATAGCTGTGTGTAATATGCTGTTGTAATATGTAACTGGGGGTTTATAATATATCATCAACTGAACTTTGTTATTTAAAAAAAAATATATATTGCTAAAGTTATTTAAGTTAAGGAGAATGTGAACTAAATACACATTTGAATTATCGGGCTAGGTAGTGGTTGGCTAAAAGCTTATGGGTATAAAAACAAAATGTCTGTAAATAACCATCAAACTACAAACTGCTAGTTTAATCTCCTAGAGTTCAGCAACAGTGTCGCACTGGGAGGGATAAATATGATTATAGCATATAATCACACTTATTTTCTTCTTCAATCTAACAGTTTGAGACTATTGTTCCATTCCACGCAATTAATTTGTTGTGTACACTATTTATTTTTACGTTGGTTTCCAGGTTGTATATACAGTGAAACATTTGTCATATTTCTGCTCCTTGATCAATAAAATTGGCATTCATCCTTCAAGTGTTTCTGTTTTATGGTTTTATTTGTTATTTGAATTAAAATCTAGTTTGTTCAAGTTTAAGTTTGTGGAGTTGTACCTTGAGAAGAGTCACCTCGGTTAACCTGAACAAACTTTTGGCTAGCTAACTAGCCAGCAAAGTGTAATGGAATATAATATCGGGGCGGCAGTAGCTCAGGAGGTAGTTCCCGCCCAGCAACCGCAAGGTTGAAGGTTCGAGTCCAGCTCCTCCCGGGAAAGAAAACATATCTTGTGTCAAGACACCTAACCGCAAATTGCTCCCGTTGAGCAGGTTGGCACCTTGCATGGCTGCCTCCGCCAACAGTATCATACGTAAGTCGATTTGGATAAAATGTCTGCTAAATGCTGTAATGTAATGTAATATAAGTATTCTGTTCTGCACTGTTAGACCTGCTGAATGTTTAGACCTCAGAGAAGGCCTGTGTCTACCTCGACTTTCTAGCCAGGTACAGACGGATAATATAACAATGCGTCATTCATTTCACATGATGAGACTGTTACCCCCCTCCTTCAAATCAAATCAGATTTATTGTCACATCCCAATTACACAGGTATAAATGAGTTCTTGAGTGCAAGACTGAGCAACAATGCAGTGTTAACAATATACACACACAATACAATATAGTATTAGAGGTATAGAAGACGCTAGCGTGTTTGGCTGCCGCTTCTTCCGATTTGAAAGGTTTGTATATAGATGTTTTAGAAAGTTAGTTTTAGATATGTCATCAGAACAATCCCCACGTGAATGCTATTGATCTCCGCCCAATACCCAAGTCCCCCACACCAATTTCTAAACAAAAGTCCCTGAAAATCACTTCTGTTATTGAGGGATAACAATTATTTTCTTATTGTCAATTCATCACCGACAATAAACTGGATTTACCCTGTCTCACTGAAACCTGGCATAAACCTCTGGACTGATTATTCTGGACCTGGTCTGTTCCACTGGCCATCAGAAACCTCTCCAATACCAACCTCACCACCTCCAACCCTCTGGCCATCATCCTGGACATTGACATTCCCACCCCTCAACCCAAACAAAAAAACACAATAACCTTCCGAAACCTCAAGTCCATCTGCCCCATCTCCCTCTCCACCAGTATACATCATGTCTGACTGCACCCTCCCTGCAAACCCAGCTCCCACAGATCTTGTCAACCTCTATAACCACACACTGTCTGCCTGCCTCGACCAGCTTGCCCCCATAAAAACAAAAACTCACATTCACTCACTCCGCCCCCTGGTATACTACTAAACTATGACATCGGCATTGACCATTGACCACGCCCATCCGTCCATATCTGTCACCATATGTTTCCTATATTACTGTCATTGCTTATGCTATTGTACATTCCACTGTTTGTCCCGGCACCTGCTCCTGCTCAGCCGTCCTGGTGAGGGATCCCTCTTTGACTTGGCCCACCCAAGGTTTCTTCCATTTTTTACCTAATAAGGTTTTGGTGGAAGTTTTTCCTTGCATGCATTGAGGGTCTAAGGCTGTGGTGCCGGGTAACTTAGGCCTTGTAGAATAGTTAGGGCTATGGCTTGCTAAATTGATTTAGTTTGTCTTGTACTTGATTCTGTTTCTGTTTGTCTTTTACTATTATGTAATTTCCTCTGATTGACGTTCAGGTAGATCTAGTTGGCTCATTTTCTGTAAAGTCCTTTGAGACAGACATGCTTGTGATAAAGGGCTATATAAATAAATGAACTTGAACTTGAACTACGGAAACTCAAACAGCTAAAAAGACAA
>OMOT01001061.1:0-10561 GCA_900312575.1 Acanthochaenus luetkenii
CGTTTTGTATGAAAAATGTTTTTTTGTACATATGTTGTCGGTGCTCCTTACATTTTGGTGGGTGCTCCTAAATTTTGTCTGGTGCTCCTAACTTTTGAAGTTGGGAGCGCCAGTGCTACCAAGTGAAAATGTTAATTTCGAGCCCTGCAGAGTGCTTAGTAGATTTCCAGCTCCTTCATCCCTCAAGGTTTTCCTTCTTTAAGAATAGTCCAATATCCCACTACACACAGTTTTGGTCTTGTAGGACAGTATTCCAAGGATGAATGAAGCGGTTTTAAAAAAGGTAAAAGATGGCCTTACTCCTTATTAGGTAAATGATGTTCATATATTGTTAGGAGATTCCTTTATTTTGTCCGACCCTGTGTAAGTCAGTAACAGTATTTTTGCACTCCAGTGGAAACCAATGAATTGTGCTGGGGTCCATGTAAAAGCAGTTTGTCTCTTGTACGCAGATTGCAAATATAGGCCACAGAATAAATCAATGCACCCAACAAAACTACAAACTATGCATTTTGTAGAAGTGACCATTTTTCTCTCCACGCAGACACACAAGACAAGGACACATTTGCAGGGACAACAATTATTCTGAATATCTGCCATCCTCATCTAAAAAGGCTTACTTAGGCACAATCATTCAGATCTCTCTATGATGAAATCATAAAAATATATTCAGATTCAAGAAGAATATCAACATATTATCAGGAGCAGACAGGTCTGAACCCCACTGTAAACCTACGGATGGTTTACCACCTACTAGCAAAGTCCTGATTACATGCAATTTCTATTTATAGCTCTCAACACCTCCACAGTAACTTATATCTCCGAGGCACAATAAGCTATAAAAGCCTCCATCTTTGTAGATTATGAACTGCAACAGAAAAGTTACTGCGAATTTGACACAAAACCATATTTATCTCATGATAGGGTACTTCATCAATCTCTATTAAGTTTTTGCTGAGATCTGATTGTGTCAGTTTTTGCTAAGGGGAGGTAGGGGTCCTCAGCTGTAACTCCATACGTTACAGCTGGAGCCAGCCAAGGCTACCAATTACCCAGCAGTCCCTTCCCTCTGCCAGCACGCTTCATCTTCACCAATTAGCGTAGAGGCCGATATTCTACATGCTGTTTTGATCAAACAGTGACATGCCGCAGAGGCAGCAAAATACAGCTGAGAAGCGCCTAATGAAGGAAAACGAGACGTTATTAATGCCTGATGATGTTAATCAGCAAATCGGCTGACGCTCTCTCACTCAGTGGTGCCACAGGAGTCCCACAAGGCCTCCTCAGCTGGAGGTAAGAAAACATTTGAGATGCACTAATGACTATATACTCACTCTGCATTTCATCTGCATATTAACACGGCACAACAGCCCTCCAAATGTCGCTGAGGCAGCAACAGGGAAAGTGGTTTGACACAATGAGGGTAGAAGTCTTACATATTAAAGCACTGTATCTTGATTCCAACTGTTTTTTAATTTGTCAGGAAGCCAAAATCAAAGACACAGACAGACGCCTGAATACAAGAGTGTAACTGGGCAACTCATTGTATTGATGTAACCATTTCACATGTTGTTGATGTGACAATCGAGCATCTGAGGGGGACGCTGCGGTCAATAGCTGGTCGACTAAAATGTGGAATCCAATTTTGGTGGCTCCATCAGCTCTGTGGAGTTACAATAGGACTGGTGTTCGTCAATGGTTTGAACTTATGCTGTGCGTTTGCCCTTTCTTTGTTGACGGACGGCAGTGCACTTTCCTCAACTGAAAGCAAAATGATTACCTACAGTAAAGGCTGTTTTATGGTTATAAAACAAGTGTCTGTCAACAAAAATGACACCAAAATGACAAAAGTGTGTGTCGTCCGACGGTGTCTTGTACCCGTCAAAATGTGTAAGGTTGCAGATTGATCGTCTTACATTTTAATTGGATGGCTGGACCAATATATGGTGCGATCCGATGTAGGTCATCAAAACGATTTGCGGACATCCGAAAACATTGAAATTGCTGCCCCCTCATCCATCTGAAGCGTCCAGCTGGTTACCATGGAGATGACCGTTGACAGCTCGTGCCACAGACATGTCCCCATACTTAGTTTGAGCATAAATGCCTCAGTGTCGTCCCGACACTTGTCTCACAACCATAAAACGGCCTTAAGTGTGGCACCCGCAGGGATCAAAGATCTCCAGCAAGACTTCCACAAAGAAAGGTCGCAGCTGTTCAATCAGAGCACAGATCCAGTGAGATTCCTCTGAAGATCACCGGCAAAAGCTGCTTGAAGAGGTTTTCAGAGATAATTTCCTTTTGCCGATACACGCAGCAGATACCTCAAGGCTGCTCTTTTGATGACAATTTCACGAGAAACCACAGCGGTCTACAGCAACACACCAGTATGATATGCTGCAACTATGCAACCGACCGAGGACATGAGGAAAAACTGAATGAGATCTTTTGACTGTTGCAACATGTGGAGATTCAGGCAGCTGGCCTTGAATGTTTGGGGCTCTGTCAGTTCCTTTCTCAAAGTTGGCGGCAATGGGAACGACGACAAACTGCTGATGTACACAGATAGACACTTCTCCACAGTACGCTAGCCTTCCTTGCTAATCCCTAGCAAACCCTTAAGAGAGCCAACGGAGCCATTTTGGACAGCACCCCATAGACCTCATTTGCATTCACCAGTCGAACACACAGGGGAAGTGCCTGACTGACCGAAGCGTTATCGACAATGACGAAAATAATGTCACAAAACGCTCTTTTACCGTTTTAAACGACGAAGCCTTCCTTGCGAACGCAAAACCCTGTCCTTCCTTTAAATGACAGCAGACGGTGGAATTCTTATAGGACAGGAACGACACCGAACAAATAGACTTGGGAGAGAAACTCAAACTCGCAAGACATCTTAGTGAGCGAGGGCTCAGCTTAAGAGCCCGTACAAGCAGGAGTTGTTTCTATGACTTGAGCATGGACGGTCTGCACAGCAAAACAGCGTGCAGGTTCCTGACACTGGTCTTTATTTTGCACCGCAGCACAGACAGGAGACATACTACATGATGCACCCTGAGGTTACTTGACTGGAATGAGAATCACGCAGGCAGAGAACATTCAAAGGCTGTCATGACCCTCAAGTCACTTTCAATTCCGCTGTGGTATTATATATCATACATCTTGCATATGAGGCTGGAGGAATATGCAACAAAGAGGGAGCAGACACTTTCCCTTCCTGTTGGACCAGTTGGAAAGGGGGCCATGCCTCCGTTTTATCACGGGGTGGACGCACCTGTTGCAGAGAGGTGAAACCGCTAACACACCTGATTTGAATGGCAGAAAAATCTCAACATGTTATTTAACATGAATGAATGCACCTAAACACCTAAAGTCATAAAAATGCGTCAAAACGTGCGTTTCCAAAAAACAATGTTCGCAAGTGAAGGAAAACTCGAGATCCTCTCCAGTCGACGAACTTGCCCATGTTAGCCTCAGGGTGTAAGAAGCAGCGTGCGCGTGTCCCGTGTTGTGTGGCAGGGCTGTTCTAAACGGTCCTACCTTCAGCGTCTCTACGTCAAGGCTCGTCGACTGCTCCATGTTTCCGCGTCATGTCACCCGTTACATATCTCCGCAAAGTTGATGGGAGCTGAACGCACCAAGCCGCGCGTCCTCACTCCCGCTTCAGCGGCGTCACATCCAAGTCCCACGACACGAGCACGTCAACACCTTAGCAGCGCGAGAATCACTAGGCGGCGTCACGTCAATCGTTTTAACACGGAGTTGTCTAATTAAGACGCGCGAGCTCAGGTGTATCCATCCGCCGCTCACTTTTGACTCAAGGAGCCGCTGCCAGGTCGGTGCGCCCTCCAGCCACGTCAAGCTAGACGGAATAGAAAACACAACTTCCGGTACACACGTGTAGAAAATAAAAGCCTTCTTGACGCAACCTTATGTATGCACGTTTTTTGTTGTTGGTGTCCTTCCACTGTCAAATACTCTAAATGACCCATAGATGTGTGAGTGTGTTTGTCTGTTTATGTGTCTGATGGACCAGGGTGTTTCCCTGCCTTCTGCCCAATATATGCTGGGATAGTCCCTGTGACCATGAATATGAATAAGCAGTTAAAGACAATTAATAAACACACTGAAAAAATACATACTATAAGGAATAGGTTACTGGTTTGTTTTTTGTTCTGCACTCCCCAGTACGTTTTTTCAAAACATGGCAAAGTTGACATTTTATTTAGAAGCCAGAGTCGCCTAATTTCCGGTTTTCCTCTAGAGATATCTGTCTGGCTTGATGCAGCCCAAAACTCACAAGATGCGACACATTTAGATTTTAAAAAACAAAGCAGCAAACCTCTTTGAAACGATCTTGCAGCCGAAGTTGGTCACAGGTAGCGGAATTCATATTCTGAAATCCTTCTTCATCGTCACCCTCGGGGTTGCACCGGTACAGGCAAACTTGTCTCCCATCTCCTTGTGAGCGAGGATAGGATGAAGGGGGGAGCTTTAGGGTGTGGTGAAGGGTGGGATGCACCGTCTGCCTGCCTGCCTTCCTTCCTTCCTTCCTCTGGGCTTCTTCAAGTTTCACCAAGTGCTATAAGAGCAACAATGGAAAATCAGTCGCAAACCACAGGCTTAAAAACACATGTGACACCCACACACACTGCAGGAGGAGAATATGATGCGCTTGCATGCAATTGCAATTAAATTAATGAATTTAATGTTATCAAATCAATGAGTAAATACTGAGTTTATAGTCTCAATGATTCAGTTATAAGATCATACTTATAACTGCTTACTTCTTAGTTAGTGGGCTCTGTCTGATCCCATTCACAGGTAGTGGTTGCACCCTACAGGAGATATGGTGACACTGTAATACAATAAAAGACATATCAGTTGACATTGTCCTAACAGGGGATGTACAGTAAACTAGTGGAATGTAGGCCATCCTAAACTCTATTCCCCCACCTGAAATACTATCAATCTACCTTTACCTAATGTAAAATTTAAATAAAAACATAAACTGATCGTAGTCTACTCACTTTTATTTTGCTATTACAATAGAATATCACATATTGTAACGTTATAGGCTTAACTGAGACTTCCGGTTTTAATTTTATTGTTAATCTATATGATAGTGGTGTGTGCAGAATATGTAGAAAATACAGCATGGAATACTGTATAGATGGACCTAATAAGTAGAAACATCAGAAAAATATACATTACATATTTGTACATATACATTTTAATAATATGACACAAACAAGAGGAATAATTCAAACAGAGTGTATAGTGTTTGATTGGACAGGGTAGTTTTCCTTCATTGTGGAGTTCATGGCAGTACAGTATTCCCAAACAATACAGTAGAGGGCAGCAACGTTCCAGGGTCGTGTTTGTTCCAGACAAAAGCAATCAACCCTGAGCTACAAGGAATAATAATCAAGTGTCGATGTGTTAGTCGCTGTAAGGATGTCAGACGTCAACAAGCAAGTGGCGCAGAAATTGTAACATTTCCGTAGCGTTATCCCTTTTCGCTGCGAGCTGCCGACTTTGTTTTTATTGAATACTGCATTTATTTCTGAAATATTTGATTAAAAACCGTCTCCATTTCAAAAACCCTCTGGTGAAATCTCCGATGGCGACACCCACATCGTCGGTTCGGTTAGTCAACGCTTTTCATACTCCCCGAGACATCTTAGCGTCTAGATAACCGACTCGCAGACGTTGGTTGTCCAGTCCTTGCTGCTTGAATCAAGATGTTAGACCAAGTCAGACATTGCTGCCGGCTGCCAGATTAGCGGAATGTCTCAGCTAGCCCGAGTCATTCCTCCTGTCATTTCCTTCCAGCGCCAGAATCGCCGCTGGAGCCGTCGTGTGTGTCGAGAGCGAGATACGGGGAGATGTGACCATTGGTGAGGATTTACTTGTTCATTTCACACGCGAACACACCTTTCACCCGTCGTGCCTGCTGCAATAAGACGCTGCGCCAACCCTGCCTCTCTTTGACAGGCGCTAGAACGGTCGTCCACCCCAAAGCTCGCATCATAGCGGAGGCCGGCCCTATTGTCATTGGGGAAGGCAATCTGATCGAGGAGCAGGCACTGATCATTAACAGGTGTGACGTCACCACCATGCCCACCGTTATCATTTGTTGCTTATTTTATATTTTACATTCTCTTTGTCTTTCCCCCTGCTGAATCCTATTGCTATTTGCTGCTGTTGTTCAAAATGTGTATATGTATTTTTTATTTTAGCTTATTTTTTAATATATAGTTTTATTTTTATCTTATCTTATCTTTTTATACATTTATTTTATTTGATCTTATCTTATTTTATTATTTGATCTTATCTTGTTTTATTATTTATTTATTTGTAATATATTTTGTAATATATGTTTAATATTTTTATGTATTTTTTTATTGTACTTATCTTATTTTTAAAAATTATCTATGTTTTATTAAAAAAATATCTTATTTTATTTGGTATATATTTTGTAAATGTATATTTATTTTATCTTATCTTATTTATTTTGTACATATTTTATTCTTTTATCTTATCTTATTTTATTCTTTTATCGTATCTTATCTTATTTTATTTTGTATATGTTTTGTATATTTTATCTTATCTTATCTCATCTTATCTTGTCACATAGCCTACTTTATACTCCCATGTATTTAAGACCATCATTTAACTGTTGAGGATCGCGTGTTTCATCTTTAGTCATCCGGAGAATATCATGCCAGACACGGAGGGTTTCGAGCCAAAGACCATGGCCATCGGGACCAACAATGTCTTCGAAGTTGGATGCGGTATCCTTTGAAGATAGCAGTAGATGGTAGTCTGCAATGACATGTCAAGTTGAAAAATGGTAGAAAACCCTAAAGCACATGTCTGGCGTGTAATTGTGTTATTTGAGAATGGCCACAGTTGGCTGCATTATTTCAAATCCTTAATTGTTCTGACAAAGTCTCTCAATCTATGAAAATTGGCGACAACAACGTGATCGAGTCCAAAGGTAGGTACCGTCTACGCTTTATGCACATACTTAATGTGTGCACCTCCTCCCATTGTATTTTATTTTTTAAACGAAAATATGTTTGTGGATTTCTCCTTGACACAACATCTCTTTGCTCATGTTGAATCTTAGCTGATCTCGGGAGAAATGTGATCCTGACCAGTGGCTGTATCGTCGGCGCGTGTTGCCAGGTGAACACGTGTGAAGTCATACCGGAGAACACCGTTATCTACGGGTCAAGCTGCATCAGGCGTGTGCAGACTGAACGGCCACAGGTCCGTCTCCATCGATGCTTATTTCATCCCCGTGAGACTATTGTCGCGAAGTTTGTTGGCCAGTGTACGGTTGCACGTCTTTAAGAATAACCAATAGCTATGTCTCTTGTAGCCTCAGACTCTGCAGCTGGACTTCCTCATGAAGATTCTGCCCAACTACCACCACTTGAAGAAGACGATCAAAGGAAACACCACGCCTGTCAGAAACTAACCCGGGGCCATCTCAACACGGTCTAGCGCCCCCTGCCACCCAAAAGCATCTGCACACACATGCACCAGAAGCACTGTTTTTGGTCTGATAGGCGCACCATGCCTTCTACTAGCACTCCTCTTAGACTTGCGGACAACTGTAGTTCCCTAACTTCTGGTACATTAGTGTTAACAGAAGTGCAAAAGTCACACTACATCGTTCATTTCTTCCTGCATACGACGAATACCTCTGTGCTGTGTTTTATTCCAATTTTAGTTGTATTTATTCTGTAACTTTGACTGTTACTTTCTGATTTGCCACTTTTTGCTTCAATACTGTGCTTATTTCTGACATATTTTGAATCTGAAATGGTTAATTTCCGCTTCCCTTTTTACGTTAATCAGTTGAATTCATCTGTATTTATAACCGACTTAAATAAAGACAACGGTATTTAAAATTGTGACATGGGCTGCTTCTCTAATGACAGGGCTTGTATTCCTATATTGTGTAACCACAAGGAGGGGCTGTTGATCTCTACTGGCTATTCAGAAGGCTTTGCTTAGTCAGGTGATACAAGATATCCAGCTCAAATAGTATTTAATAAAACTAAATATAATCCATATATTATTAAGCTGTTGTACTAAAAATAACAGCAATCAATAGTGATCATATAAGTGTTTGTAAATAGGTGCATACTCCAAGCGCTGCGGTACTTCATCCCCTCATGAGGAGTGTGAGCTTGAGCAATAATGATGACCTAACAACAGTGTGACAACAAAGTCGTAATGGTCAGAGGTGTTTTCACAGATTTACCAACACATATTAGAAGTGTTGAACAATGGCTTGGTATGGGAGTGGTATCCCCTGTGCCAAAGAGGAGGATCTTGTGATGCAGTGGGTTGCCAGTTGCCACTCCAGTGCCCTCCCACCAGGGGTTACCAAATTGGTGCTGTGGTTACAGTGGGAATTCAACACAGACCCTGGTTTATTGTAATTGACTTGGGCGCGGTTGTTACTTGCATTCTTACTGCAGGATGGGGCTGAATATTGCCCGGCGCCCCCACCACCCCGCATGGCTGTCCCTCTGAGGCCCTTGTGCGACGCTCCATCCGCACCGCAGACTCATGTATGTGTGTGTCGTGGAGGGTAGGGAGTCTATGTGACATGTCGCTGTCTGAAACACATAACGTCAAAAGTGCAGCTGTCACATTTTACAGTTGTTTCCATTAAAACTCCTCAGTATGACGTTTTTCCAGCTCGCCCCTGCCCTTCACGGTGTAAGGGTTTCTGTCATGCTCCATGCACGGTGCAGCGGCTCACTGTACGAGGCCCACAGCTGGTGTCGCACACTGCCAATGCTCATTTGAATATGTCACGGCGGAGTCCCACGAGGAGTCCAGATCGACCAGGGGCTTATTATTTCATCGGTGGAGTGCAGCCGGGGCCCCGTCTAGGCTCCTTTCCGTTCTCACTTCTTCTTTTTTCCCCACTGCCAACATTTTTATTTTGGGGTGTCGCCGAAGACAGTTGCACGGATGTGTGCAGAGTGACAAGGACCTCGTGGGGAGCATCTGTAGCTTTTTAATCTGGGTTTGTTTTTTTCCAGAGGCAATAGGCCTGTGTTGATAGGAACTCATAGCAGGAATTTCAGAGGAAGTTCAAATGCTGCTCTATATTTGGAAGCAGTTATTTATACCCCTCTCATACTGCACTGTTCTGAAGCACAATTATCAGCTGCCACTGGTACATTAAAACAGAAGTACATCATGGTGATTTGTTTTGTATATAATACGGCACACTTGACTGATCATTTCTCAGGAGTTTATATGTTATACACCAATTTCTCCAGTGTGCATGACAGGCAGACATTGATATTTGCTTTTCTTTTCATATGATTTATCTATCTAAGCTAATATTTGGCCTTGACTGCAATGTACAGCATTCCCCGAAGCATCAATAGTGCGTTATCTTCAGCAAAGAGAAATGTCTGTGATTTTTGTTTGCAAAGCGAGTACCGGCTATTTGGGACGTCGCTATAAAAATGTGAGCGACAATCCAAGTAAACTGGCATTTCTCCACCACCGTTTGGAAAGCAAGCAGCGCCACAGTTATCGAACGACCGCATTTTGCTTGACAAAATCTGTTCTTATTATTCGACAACATTACATGGTGCAGTCCAGCCGGCCGTGTTCAAAACAGGCCACCCGTTGCTTTGAGAGGATAAAGCCTTTCTGACAGCTGACCTTTGCATCCAGATCCACACCACCTTTGAAAAGTGAAATGTGACCAATAGGGCACAATGGCCTCCATTGCATTTCCACATAAATCATTTTAATCGCAACCCCCACAGGTTGTCATCTGCCTTATTTTGTAATTTTATTTTTGCATCATCTTGGTTATTTCTCTGTTATTGTTTCCCTCAATTTTCCACAATCACGCATTATTATACATGACCATACTTTATTATTGTAGTGAATGAAGTAACTTTTTTAAAACGCCGTTTATTCCTTTTAAAGACTCATGAAGAGAATGTATGTAATAAACAGAGTGCACCATAAATGCATGCTATCGGTATCCATACCATCCATTTTTGTTAGATTTAGACTCTTGCCTTTTAAGGAAAGGTAAATATACACAATTCTGCACCAGGAAGGAAGCAAATTAACTATTTTGTTACACCCAGACCCTTTAGCTGAGATGAAAGGCAGTGGGACAGACAAAGACATTAGAGACTGGGTTTTAGTTTAACCTTTTATTGTTCCGCTGCCCAACAAAGGGGAAGATATTACTTTACTTACTTCCTTTTCACCTGTTTCAAGACATTTTAGGACCACTCAAAAGCATTCCAAGGGAGCATTACAGTCCATTATACAGACCCGTGTCAACAGTTGGGAAGTCAAGCCTACAGAAGACATACTTAGCGGGGTCTCTGTCTCTGTCTGGTCCCTTATCTGTCCGCTGACCCATGAAAGCTCATACAGTGCACCGAGACGACACGGACTTGTGTGCCACGAACCTTGATACAATTGCAGGTATTTTGATGTATGAGACGGGAGGAGAGGGGAGGAGAGGGGAGGGGGGGAGGAGAAG
>OMOT01001070.1:0-11085 GCA_900312575.1 Acanthochaenus luetkenii
AGAGGGCATGTGTGTGAGAAAGAGAAAGGGGGTGAGAAAGGGAGAGAGATACAAAAATAGTAAAAACGGAAACAGGAGAGCAGGGGAGGAGAGACATGGAAGCCAGCGCTCCCACAAACTTGAGGACTGTAGGATTTGTCCAGGCATGTTCCCATCAAGTCTGTAAATGATTACCAGGAAGTGGAATCACAACTCCAGGATATCGTCTCCAACCTCCAACCGACTGCAGCCTCCGAACCAGATTTACTCCCAACGTCCACCCCCCCACCCCCTCAACCACATACAGAACACTGAACTGTTCAACATGGTGGGGAAATCGGCTAATCTTACATCGCTGCTGCTTTTGTTTGAGTTGTGACATTGTGTAACGTGAGACGGAAAGATTTTCAATGTCATGGCGGTAGTTTAGTGCCTATCAGCCTAGTTACAGGCGTGCACTGAAACAATGTGGCTTCATTTTGCCGTCTTTGGCTGCAGGGGTTTGCTGTGGGTTCTTGATCTTAAAATCCCCCTTCCACTTATTTAGATGAAAAAACAACAATGACAACAACAAACCCCACTTAATAGCCATAGAGCATCAGAAAAGTGACTCGAAGAAACTCTCAAACTGCGCTGGAACTTCTCACTACATGTTTGCACTCACAGATATTTTAGATATATATAATCCATTTAATACGTTGTATAAATATTTTTGTTTTGTTTTGCCTCCCACGCATATCTGGCCCGGCATATTTGGTGAAGAAACCTTGATGATGTCACTTCTGGGAACAAGCCTGCAGAGGAAGAGGAAGTGTGGAAGAGGAGTCGTTGCCCCTAATACTAACCACAGGCGTTGTTCTACTTCTGCTCTCCACCAGCTCCATACGAGCTGCTGCCCATCCCCCCTGCAATAAAATACAGTTCAATCATAGACAGTCTGACATAACGGTGTTGACGCAACATCCTCCCCCGGCTCAGACCGAGTTACCGGCCCATGTTCTCATGTGCACCGTTTATTTATCCTTTGTCCGTTTCAACTGACATAAGAGCTGTTATGACATGCCACTCAGTGATTTGCCAAGCAGCTGGCAAATGGTGTCGTAACCGACCTGTTCCTATTCCTTGGAACAATTGTGGCTTTCCTGCTGGGACGGGACACACTGTACACTCTTTGTCACGTTACAGTAAAAGCTTGACTGATCTTTGGTCATTGTGTTGTGGCATTGTCTTGCACTCCGTACGATTTGACCCAGAAAACTGCTGCTTGAATTGTAGACAACCCAAAGCTTTTAAGAAGTCAGGAGTCACTTAGATTGTACAGTACATGATTGATCTTAATAGTAGGCTTACCTTTCATGTTTGATCTGTTTCCAGGTATAATTCATTGCAACAGAATGAAGAAACGCATATTTGCATCATTCATCCATGTTTGGACGTCATTGCAGCTTTGCTTCACCGTGCAAAACCTATAACAGCCCCTAGTTCCTCATGCATTTTCTGTCCTGGTTTTTTACGTCATAGTGACAGAGCCAGCACAACTTCAATGTTATTCATTTTTACTGTTGTTTTTCCTTATAGAGCGTTGTATTGTCCAAGATGTCTTCGAAGACTCCCAGCTCCAACAACATTGCCCATGCCAGGCGGACGGTGCAGCAGCTCAGGATAGAGGCGAGCATCGAGAGGATAAAGGTACAGTGCCACAATAGAGATTGCCACAGTATAACGTGGTATTATGGCACGTGTGTGTGCATGAGGAAAAAATAACCCTCAATATATTCTGCTCAGCTTCTGTCTTTCTCTTGCATTGGTTCTGTAGGTATCCAAGGCCTCAGCAGACCTCATGAACTACTGCGGTGAACACGCCAGAAACGATCCGCTCCTTGTCGGCATCCCGGCTTCAGAAAACCCCTTCAAGGACAAAAAGCCCTGCACTATATTGTAGTGGATGCCGCTTAGCCATTTAGTGTTTTTTGCTTACTCACGTTGCTGTAGTCTTTTGTTGGGAGGAGTGAAGGGCTGACTGTGATCTATGTCATTACCATATGTTCAGCTGTTCTATAACAATTCACCAATTTCAACCACTATTTTGTCAAAAACAGCAATTCATAATCAGCCAAGTATTTGTGCCATGGCTGCCCCACTGCCTTGTAGCAGCTTGTCCTTAGCCGTGCTACTGTGCCGTTTGAGCTCTGACCACTAACAAGACTTTGGTTGTATGAGTTGTAATGGTTTGGCATTACAAACCTTTATGTAGTACCTTATGTTGCTCAAATAATTGCAAGCAGATATTGTTGTGATCTGAATGTTTGGAACAGCCTTGGAACATCGCTCTGCAATGATGGATTCGGTCCTTCCTCTGTACACAGTTTCATCTTCACTGGCTAGTGACTGTTAACGTCTGTCCGGTTCAACTCAGTGGATTCGTACAGCTAAGGCTTTCCTCCAGTCCTTTAACAGCATATCTGTTTTAAGTCTCTTATCGTACGAATTACAGACCCCGTCTCCACCAGGATTTTACAGCTTTTGTGCAGTTCAGTGCAACTGAATACAGGGTCAGGGTTTATATTGAGCTCGCACTCAAAAGTCAGAGTGATGCACCTTCGATGGGGGCAGACATGTCACTACTTCGGGTCTTAAATTAGGTTCAAATAACTACAATTATTCCACAACACCATCGCGGTTGTGGAATAATTTTACCAGGTGGGTACAGGGCCGTGACAATCCGACTCCCACTCAATCCATCGTTTTCCTGTCTGGTATTTGCAATGTGATAACGACGGGGCAGTGTTATCTATCTATATCTGTAGTTATTGAGTCATCATGCTGAGATAAGTTCCACCCAAACATTTTTAATCTAAGATTTATTCTAAGGCGTAGAAGATGCGTGGTTTGGCTAGCTTGACGAATCAAGCTAAAATGGAAATGCTTCACCACATCATATTGGGCACTAACTGCAGTGCTCTTGAAATCACTCAAACAGCAGATTAACAGTGCAGTGCAGAAGCCTTATTTGTATTGTCAGCTGACACGGTGCAGGGCAACACAGTGCAGAAAAGGGTTTAAGACCCTGGGCCCAAGCCAAACCGTTGAGAACGCATTTCCAAATGTCAAAATGTGGGTCCAAATTAGAAAATCAAGCATTTTTCCCCCCCCTTTTCTTCTGAAACGTTGAATTTTACGAGGTACGGTTTTGCAGGACGTTGACACAAGAAGCGTGCCACCCAGCTGTCGGAGCAAGTATTACGCAACACTGTGAACCACGTCAACTTATGTTCTCTCGTCACAATATGTGTCTTAGTCTAGTGAATGTGCACATCGTTGTCTTAAAGTGTTTTTTGGCACAAGTATTGTAGGTGCAGGTGCAGTAAGGTAGTGTGCGTTGATGATAATACCACTCTCCCAAGACTGCCTTCAAATTTTCTTCTAAAAGTATAACATTTGTGTTGGTGGAGGTCTTCAATCTGCAATCTAACATGTCCTGTATGATTTGATTAGCTGAGGGGAACATATATATTCTATGGTCAATTTAGACAGAACCAGATATATAATAGATAGTATCAATTAAAATGTTCTTACACTCAAAAGCCTTACTTGTGTTTGCCTTGTATTATGAAGAACACTTAGTTGGAGTATTTTCTTTCAAAAATATGTTTCTATCAAATGTTTCTATCTCTATGTGATGAAAGTGAGTTGTAACTATATTGTGCCATCGTTTTATCTACATGTCACTAGCAAAAGATGTTTAAGTGTATTTGACTACCTGGTGCTCCGGTTTTCAGCGGTTTTGGTATTGCTGCCTTCTCCACAGGGTACGTTCAGGTCTTCAAATCAGCAAGATCTAGTGTTGTTATTATCCAATTGTATTTTTTACGATTGTCTCGAACAGTCAATTCTTATTACTTGCAATACGATTGATACTAAATCATTCCTGTATGCTACTTAAAAATTGATATATAGATCACTACTGCCATGTCATAATTTCTGACCATTCAACAGCTCAGCAATGGCAATATTGACTAAGATTAATAAAGTGAAGCATTCCTACAGTACAATACCATACTAATATCTGAATAAAAAGCAGTGATGGTAACCTGGTATATTTTAGACATCTGTTAATGTGGCTTTACATTCACTTTGGAGTTTGGACTTACAATAACGAGCTGGATTGACATGTGCCACAGAGTTGATCTGAACCTGGTGTTCCTGGTGTGCAGGCAGCAAATGAGAAGAGTTGTGCTGCACAGACACAATAATCTGATTTGAACTTGTGATGTAAATCCAGCCAGCGAGTATTGACCTTTTGCCTCTCTGGTGTGGCACAGTCTTTCCTACTGTTGTTAATAAACAAGGGTTCATTACAGCGTTCTTTTGTCTGGCTTACTGCTTTCATGGCTCTCTCGCTTACAGATATAGACAGATAGACTGAGAGATCTGGAAGGTTGCATTGACCATGAACAAAAGAGAGTGCTGTCCTTTCCTCAGGACACCTCAGGGGCAAACTACTATTCATGTAATCTTACGTGTGTCTCATGCATCGCCTCTGGATTTGACCGTGAATTACCACAGATTAAGATGGGCTACCAAGCGGGTCAAGGTTAGTTATTTACTGATAAATAGCATGGGGGTGCAGCTAGGAATATTGTGGCCTGCTCAGTGTACTGACGACTGATGTCCACAAGCAAAGACGATTTTCAGAATTGAGTGTAGGTCTAGGTTTTCATAAGAACAATGGTAGACGCTCCCTCAGAGGCAACAGGATCTGAACCGTCTAGATCATAGCTGTCCTATCATGAGATCAACAAAGAGTATGGAGGCTTGGAGTGACGGATTTTGCCTCTGGAATCTGCTGTGGTCTCTTATTGTGCTCACGCAGCTTTTATTTATACCCAACTGTGGATAGGACAGACCCGGCCCTCTCACCATGGCTGTCTGATCCCACAGAGCACAAGAGAGCTAAATATAGTAAGTGCCAAACCCCGATTTCCGCTCTTGTAGAGTGGAAGAACTATTTTGGGAAAATGTCTGCTTAGCCTGAAGGCTTGTGTTCATTCTCTGTTGGTGGCCACTTGGGTTTCTCTGACCTTGTCTTCTGCCAGCTGGTGGATAAACAGCATGTTAGATTTTCTATTACACACAATGGAAGATCATACAGGGATAATATCCATTGTCACCTATTGTTACAGTTGTAAAAACATTCAATTGGTTGTGTCTTTTCTCACACATAAAGGAAGCTAGAGATGAAATAACATTGCCTCCTATTATTTATTGTAAGGATTGTCTAAAATACTAATAGGTTTGGCTTTTCTCACGGATTGTTCCCTTTCCCCCGAAGGATCAAATTCTGCTGCAGGGATTTAAGGTTTAAGGAAACCCTTCAGCGTCACTGTAATTGGTCACAATTATCTCATCTGACTGAGTTGTTATTGACCAGATCCAAAAACAACACGCACCATGAAGCAGATCGCAAAGCATTGTCCCCAAGATATCAGAGAGACCACAACGTTACTCGCTCAGCGCCACGGTTCCGACTCTACAGTAATCCCAGTTTGTCATTGTGCAGCAATGTGAGGTGATAACAGGGGCATGTGGCCCACTGACCATGTGCCTCACTATTAAAATCTGCCTTGGCAGTTACAGTGTCAGTGTGTTGGAATGTGCTGATGTAGCGGAGAGGAAGGGGAGGGAGAACGGATCAGAGGGCGACCGTAGCGGAGCCCTGTTCCTCTGGTAGGCCCGACTGCTCAGAGAAATACACACAACAGATAGGACCATTAACGTCCTGCATGTTGCTGCCTATGGTGCTTGAGGGGCTGCAGTATTTCCATCAGCTAAAGCCACCTACAGTAGCACAGCTTCCCAGCTGCAGGTGGTGTTACAGTTTCTAAAATGTACTTTTATTAATATCATTCACCCATGAGTGAACACTAACTTTCCTATCATGAAAGTTAATTCACAATAGTGTTATCTAAAGGGTGTTATCTGCTTTTTCTTACCAGCAGGAACAGTGCATTGATTTTTGTACGTTCTTAATCAATGGCACAATGAGCGAGCATAACTCCTCATTGTATAACTGACCTGGGTTACGCAAGGCGTTGCCCAGGTTTCACCGTATATGACAATCCAAACAAAGTGCACAGCGACTGAACACATGATCAAATTCTGCTCCATCTCAGAAATGCATTGGCAATGCTGCACCTAAAGCGTGACCTGTAGGACCACCACCAACAACCGATCATGGGGAGTATACTCCTCAACCAAACCTCGACCCCTTGTGATCGACTCCACTGGCGGGCTAAAGTGGTTCAGTGCCAACACATCACTTACATCAGCCCTCCTCTACTCGTATACTAAAATAACCTTTCCCCCATGACAATACCACATGACATCAGTCAGCGTCACACCCTGCAGTCACATGCCTGAGGATACAGCCAGGCAACCTTTACCACAGTGCCCACTGACGCCACCGGGCCTGAGACGCTTTCTAGGGCAGGAACACAGAGCATGCCGTAATGTAGAACGGGAACGATCCTTCCCGGCCAATATTTGTATTATGTCCCTCCAACATGGGACATGGTACGCAGGACGTCATGTTGTCATGGTGGCGTATGTCTGTCACAAGACCAACACATGATAGAAACGCCATACTTACGCCACAGGTTCCCCGTGTAGAGTAGAGGATCTGATTTGATATTGGAGCGCATTGCTGAACTGGTCTCAGCTTTGTCTTAAACAAAAACAATTCTGCCAAATGGAAAACCCATTACAATGAAGCATAGACTTCTACAGTGGGGGCAGCAGGGTAGCGTAGTGAGTAGGGAGACCAAGCGCAGGACTCTTCTATCCTTACCAGCTCCAGGGGTGCTGCTCTGTAGCCGACCCTATGCTCTGACTAGAGTATCCCTAATAATAATAATAACAATCAAGTAATGATAATAACACAAACTACAGCAAACAATTACAGGGGTACTATATAAATGAAGGGTAAAGACTAATATATTTATTACTACTGATATTTTGCAAGATTTTATACAGCATACAAATCATATTATCTCCCTCATATGAAAGCTGATGGTCAACCAGAAACGGGGTCTTGCAGCTCAAGAGAGACAGCGTCTCCTCTTCCCGTGACCATGACTCTGCATTTTACCAAGGGGAACGCCTGCCTTGCATCAACACCGGCTAGTTCACCGGTGTGCATGTGACACAATAGGAAAAAGGAAAGGGGGGGGTGTAGGAGTGGTTTCGACTGGTTTACACAACTGTTTGCACGCTACTGCCTCTTTTCTGAGGAATTCCAGTCATGTGCTCTCCAGTAAGTCACACCATTCTGTTCCCAAGACCGGGGGCAGCCAGCCAGCAACCGACTCCAGCAGCCTGTGAGCAGACAATAGTTGATGTAACTTGTATGATACACAAGTTACACTCTATAATAATTAAAGTATGTAATGCAATACCTGTAATATATGCATTGCTGGTCCGTATCCCCTCTTTTACTTTGCCATCACGTGTGCAATTGTCCTATTCAAGGAAGTCAGCTGGTGAAAAACTGTCCCAACAAATCACACGAATGGGTGAAAAGGGAAACTGTGTGGCTGAATGAACATGTTCCTGCTGACCGAGGCAGAACAATCAGCAGAGAGCGTTGAGGATTATTGTTCTCTTCAGCTCAGAGATGCCACTGAGGCCACAGAGGCCAGCATGACCCCTATGATCTGCACGTGACTCCTCTTTACAACTGTTTGCTGAAGGCCAAAATTTGCTACATTTCCAGAAATGCAAAATGAAAAGACATCTAGTACTGGCTCCAAAAATACTTTTTATTGACCACAATACATCTGTCTTGTATTTACATTTTGCAAATAGTAAAAGTACAAAATGAAACATAAATACACTTAAATATCATTAGAAATAACTTAAATTGTAATAAAAAAAAATGTAGAACTATTTCACTTATAGCAAAAACCAATTGGCATAGGAAACACTGAATGCGCAGAATATCTTCATTTGATGTCTAGCCCTTCCCTTTTAAAATAATAGCAATAGCAACATCAACATCAACAACTTAACTTAAATTAAATGAGTGAAATTGCAAAGGTCCAGTGTTTCAACAAGTGCTTTGTTTCTGCAGAGAGGCCTAAGCCTCGGTTACTCAACAGCTCACTTTTCTAGCTCTCCCCACTTTTCTGAGTCAGTACAAAGGCTTTACCAAACAAATTCACGATACAATCCTTCTGCAGTGTCCACCTTCACATTAAAAAGCAGACGCTTTTTATTTCCACCTCATGACGATACATAAAAAGTACCCCGCCATCTCATCTTGGTTGCCACGGCCGACAGCCACAACTCCCAACAGTCCTGTCCCAGTGGAAATCCATCCCCCCCATCTTGTTTTAATCTAGATAGTAGGGTCTTTTTTCCTCCAAATTCATTAACTTTAGGTGTTGTTTTTCTTTCCCATCAGCAGTGCTATGGAATGTGTTCTCTGGGTGACAATGTGTCCATCAGGGTTCACGTCACTCTTCCTGTGCAGAGAACAGTCCTTTCACAGGTCTTTGCTGCTGGTTGTAAGACTGTTCATCGTTCAGGCAAGTTGATGATGGGTACCCACTGGTCCATACAGCGGCTCTCCCTGCAGAAGCGGTTCACTTTGCTCAAGGCTGGGTCCTTCCACGATGAAGAGTCTGGGCTCTAAGATAATTAATAAGACAGAGCAAAAAGGAATTATATAACAGTTTATTTACATGGTTACCACTACAATAGGTTACAAACACCTTACAGTTTCACGGCTGTGCGCATGCATGTGCAAATGAAAGTTATTTCCCCTCTACTGAAATTCCACAGAAGTCATAGGAGGAAGGAGCCGTTTACTACCAGCGCAAGAACATGTATCGGCATGTTCTCTGAAGGAAACTCACATGCATTGGCCTAGTAAACGTAACAACAGGGCTATGCAATTTCATGCATACACGCGTTATAAAATGAAATGTACACCGCTTCAGTGTCATACAATGGTAATTGTCACGACAAATGCTGTACAATAGCCAGTTTACTTAAACTACAGTGCAAGACTGACAGCTGTAAGTTGCAAAACGGGGACCGAAATGATAAAGACACATAAGGATTACAGGAACAATTTCAAGCGCATTTGCTGCTCAATCAACATCTGGTATAAAAACAGAATACACAAGATTCATCTTGGGGAGAATAGGCACTTACCGTGACCAGGACACAGTGCAGGTCCATGGGCTCTCCCCCATTCTGCTTCCCCCCTCCTCCTCCCAGTATCTCGGCCAGGCGCCTGGTGTTGTTCACTCTCAGGATGTTGATGTCATTCTCACAGCAGAAGGCCTGGATGAGTGTGAAGTGGATCTGGAGGGCCACATCTTTCACGTCCTCATCATCCGTAGCCAGGATGCATAAAACCACATTATCAGGGTCTCTGAAGGGTAGAAGGAGAATAAAATGGCCGTCATTAGTCCATTTATTTTTTTTCAACTTAAATGTGAGGAGGCAGTGAGTATAAATCCCCTCAAAGTCTGACAAATGACTCTAGCAAACTTTTGAAAACTCTAGTTAGAGGGCATGATGAACATAGACAACTGCTAGCTCAATAAGGACCAGTGGTTAGGACATGCTGTCTTCATAGTTCACATTTCTGCGTAAAAGTGGCCAAGAGATCTCCAGCGACCGTGGTGTGATAAGAGGTCTGGACCTGTGCTAGCCGATAACGGCGCACTTACACGTTCAGTGACTTGGCTGCCTCGTAGACACCAACTGTAATGCAGCCTTGTGGCAGTGCAGAAGTGAGCACCTCCTCCAACGCCTTCGCCACAGCATCCATTCTGCAACACAGAGACACGTCAGTTGACGGTATAAGTCACATTACAACGACGCCACATACAAGTTCGGTCCGTCCTTTTGTCTAGCTAGCTGCGCTGCTAGCGAGCCGGGCGACCATTCGAGCACCACCGACAAGATGTGGAAGTCGGTCGTCGCCGCGTAGCGTTAAATAGTTTTTTTTTGCTGCGGTGGAAGTTGACAGCTGCAGGAATGTCAACTGAAAATAAAAAGACTAATGTCATACTTCAATTCCAGGTATCCGGCGACATTTTACCGTGAAACCGTTGTGCAGCGTCAGGTTAGTTATCATGAAGTAACTTATGTGTTGGCTGTCCAGGAACTAACTAACGTTACTACTGTGTCGCGACGGTGGGTCAGCGGAAGAACCGTTGGACCGTACAAGGGCGGCGACACGGATGGTGAACATGTACATTCGTGTTTTTTTACCCCGCATTAGTCTACTGCACACCAACACCACAATAGGCTGTTTGAGTTTGAGAAATATACAACGACGTTTGCAGAATTATTACAACAAATACAACTCCGATGTAACAGTTAGTTACCTTTCTTGAGAATAATCCCCACTTAGTTCCTCAAATGTCATGTTGTACGTAAAGTCCAAGTCCACCATAGACCAACGAGTACCGGTGATTCACTTTGTGTGTGCGGGTGATCCGGGTACTTCTGGACACACGAGCTCACTGTGCTACAAGTGACAGGCGGATCTGGTAACTGCTCATAAAAACCATCCGGCACAAAGCGGTCAGCCGGGAATTTGCATAGGCGTGATCATTGGTTGCGTGCTAATGTGTCGGGCGTGCTCTCGACCGGGATTGGCTGTGGGACCAACGGCAACAGCGTGAAAGGCGTGGCCTGTCTCCAACGGCTACTCGCTACCGTAACTGCAGCTGCAGGTGACAGTGGTCAAATAAGGAGACCGTGTTTCTGGTGACAAAATAACTTCTGCTCAGCTATATCAGCGAGCTCGTCCCAGACCTGACGCAGAGACAGACGCGGATGTAGCATTAGCAACCTAAAACAACATTCGTTCTATGTAAAAGCGGACACATACGCGCTATTGCTCGGGGTGGATTCATCGCTGCTTATATATGACTCTGGCTAAGAGCACTTGCAGAACTCACCTTGTTACGTAGCAAGAGAGGCCGGTGACTGGACAACAGCATGGCAACGAGACGCTTGTGGGTATACTGCCTTCTGATTGGACCGCTGATGTGCGTGCGAAAACCGGGCGAAACCGCGCGCGTC